>JANJYP010008385.1:0-11453 GCA_024605115.1 Rastrelliger brachysoma | reverse complement strand
TCCATAAAATGTTTGTTAATATCTAGAGTTAAGACAACTCTATGTGGACTGGACTTTGTGTATTGTGCAGCCATTTTGGAATTTGTTCAGTTGTCTGGTAAGCAATTTTTACAGTTTCTGTCTGAATTCAAATTACTTTTAGAAGTGAAAAGATTATGAGATCCTAGCCTAAACAATCTAGTTGTACTGGAGCCTCAGCCCTAGAATTTTTATATTTCTCCGTTGTTCCTCTGAGTCTAGTAGCTTTATTTTTGTGAGAGATTGTGTAAGAGATTATATAACCCTTTATACTTTTAGGGTCCCCCACAGTAAGCATGGGGGAGTCTCTCAGATAATAACATCCATAGCCGCATTAAACAGAGATCACCTACCTTTGGTAGACTTTGATGCAGAGTTTTCAGAGCAGGAACTGTCATCCCCTACAAAGGTCGCCATATACCAAGCAGTCTGTGTCATTACCCTCCTCTATACCTGTGAAGTATTAACCTGCTGTTAATACATGAAGCCCTTGGGGTGCTACTGCTTTCACATAAGCTGCCCCTAGTACATTTTACCATGCGCCTGTGCCTTACACTGAAATACTTCCCAGACCAACTGCAGAAATATAAATGCCATGATCACCAAATGCCAGCAGTGGCAGGGACACATAATAATGGCTGTCCTAACATTAGCTTTACTAATATCTTCACATAGAAGTCAGTGTGCAGATTTCACCACTCTTTTAGCTGACATTTAAGCAATGCAGATAAACTTTTAGTTAGCAAAATCAGTTGTTTCTGCTCCTGGTGCCAGGATCAACAGATCAGAACAGGCCCAGCAATGCACCTGTTCCCCTCTAATAATTCAGCCCTACCACAAAATGAGGGACATGAGCAGTGTTCTGAAGAAACACATAACTAAGTAACAAAATATAACTAATGGTATTATGTGTGTTTTTTTTCATTCTCATTATTATTATTATTATTATTATTATTATTATTATTATTATTATTATTAGTAGTAGTAGTAGTAGTAGTAGATTTGAATGGGCTGATTGACAGTGTTATGTCTGAACGCATTCATTGATTGATCATTCATGAACCCATTCATATTTTGGGCGAAGGTGAACTGAACATACTGTATCTCTGCCTGATGAACATGAACGTGTTCATTTTGGTGTTTGTGAACAGCACGCTTTCTCAGTTTAATTTCGTTCAAGACAGTGTCAGATTTCCCTAGAGCAGTGATCATCAACTGGCAGCCCCTTCCAATCTGACCCACCCCTGGATCCAAATTCAAATCTCGTAAGAGAAGGAGCATTTAGCTAAACATAAAAGTAGAGAGTGAGTGAGGCGTCTTACCAGCGCGGGATGCACAGAGAAATAAACCATAATCCATACAGTAAATATCACTTTAACAGTAGAACTTTGATGTTACTAATCATCGTAGTTGTTATTTCCACAAATAGTTTTAAAAACTATTTTGTATATTTTGAATGTTATGAGTTGTATCCCCCTCAGGAATGTGTAGCTTCAGACACATTGTTGTATTTTTTTCAGAATTGTGTTTGAAACCATTAAAAATAATGTAGTCAGTCTACAATTAATTTAAATGTAAAATGTATATATTTAATTATTTATATAATTAGGGCTGTCAGTGTTATCGCGTTAATCGTGATGAGATCAAAGCAAATCATATCAAATAATATTTTTAATCATGATTAAGAGTTTCTAAGCCTTTTGTCCCTTCTATTGACCTGTAGCCAGCTTCGCTAGCAGCGCTACACTAACTGTCTGCGGGAGCCTAAACGAACCACGGGGATAAGTGTTACTGGACTTATGAGCGGCTTAATTAACTTTAAAAAAATTCTCAGTGGTTCAGTTGACAAGTGAAAAGTAAAATGCAACCTGTGTGAAGCACATCGAGTTTGAATTACACCTCTGCACTAAACACTCAGAGGCACAGCCGAGGTAGAGCTCAGCCCCAGTCAAGTCTGTGGAGATCCCAGCTCAGTGAGCCTCATCTCCGCCAGAGTATGGGGGGATCGCTGCAGACCCGCAGATGAAAGTAAGGATGTGTTAGTCAGTGGGGCTCCCTCTTTCTCTCACATACACACTCACGCACGCACGCACGCACTGACGCTGCATTAACAGTCACACAGACAGACACACACTACGAAGTTGAGGGGACAACGGGTTACGCACGCTCCCTCTCTCTCTAGCTCTAATAGACACTGCATTAACAACCACTGTGAACCAATGTGTAACGTGTTATTGATCGACTCTCTCTTAGTGATACTTCCTTACTCAATCAGTTACATGTAGCCATGTCCACTTACTGATGGAGCAACTCCAAACTTAACAGTTAGGCATTCACAAATGAACAGAACACATATGGCAGCAGCCATATACTCCTTCCTGCACTTTCCTCATGGTGAAATTAATACAGCAAATAATACACCTTTTGAATAGCTCCACTGTAGTGACCACTAAGCATGAAAGGGTTAAGATGTATTTTTGAAGAAGACTAGTGGGTCTTCAAGAAGGAAATCCGTTCTTTGTGTTCATTTGACTCTCATTAAGACACTCTGGTCAGAAATTTATTACATTATGGGTTTAAATCTGTCTTGGAATGTAAAATAACACAATTTTAAACATGCAATTCAAAACAAGATTAATTGCGATTAACTATGAGATTAATCATGATCAAAAAAATTAATCTTTTGACAGCCCTATTTATAATTTAATATAACTTCAACACCTCAGGGACATTCAAGTGATATTTAAGCACCTTTTTGCACCATCAACTTAAAATGTTCTGTTTCTTCTTTTATGCGATTAATCGATTAATCAAAAAACCAGAAATTCAGCAGGAGTGGACAGGAGGTGAAAAAAACAGTCCTGCACAGTTCTTGTTGTGGTCACTGGTCATGTGATATGTGACCACATTTCATCACATTAACATCAAAATATGTCACAGGGTAGGCAAGGGAGGTCTGTAGCAGTAGCCTAACAGTGAAAAAAACAAAAACTTGTAGAAATTCATTTTTGGCACTGAGGACTTAAAAAAAAAAAAAAAAAAAAAAAAACCTTGTTGAAACTCATTTTTGGAACTGAATGAGTTAAAATATCTCAACAATAAACATCTATAATTCAAAATTTGAACTGTGAACTTAGTTCAAAATTTTGAATCATGAACTATGAACTGAACTAGTTCCCAACTTTCCCAACACTGTAGATTGTTTTCTGGGAGTGTGGTTGCAGCATTCTCATGGGGCCCACAATCCATGTCAGTGCCCCTGCTCTATATCTTTGCGAAACAGATTTCTCCTACACTGTATGTCAGACACAAAGACACAATCTGAAGAAGAATGGTTGTAGGAAACTCCCTCATGCAAATTAGCCATGTAATAACAGCCAAGTTTCTCATTAATTGTGTTCATTTAGTGGTGAGGCAACAATAGTCTCATGCCTCTCTCTCTCTCTTAAAACTGTGGCTTTTTCACAATACTGATCTGTCCGTGATTACTTTGATCTTAAAACCAACTTGTAACTGTGTAGCTAATAACCTACATATCTGCACCTAATTTTTTATGACTACTAGTAAATGCATCTCATCTTTTTCTTAGTTGAAACTGTTTGCTTTCATAGACCATATAGATGCTTTTCTGTGCTGTATTCTGTATCTGTATTCTCACCCTCACTGCTGTCATAAGCCATTTCCCCCATAGGAACCATTAATGTGTGAATGTTATTATCCTGGCTTCTGTTCAGCTCATCCACTCACAGCTGCTGCCTGTGCCACCTGATGATAAAGAGATGTGCAAACAGTGGTTTTACAGGCAACTGTAAAACTAGTACATTTATCATACCTAAGGCAGTATCAATGTATAGATAGAAGAAATGCAGTATAAAGTCACCACTGTGTAATCTTGTGCAGGATACATCTGTATTACTTCTTCTTGGATGCAGTAAAGCTAAATAATTACTAGATAAAATATAGGGTATCAGACCACATGGATTGCAAATAACTGCTATGGAATGCAAATTCATGCTGTAGAATTTGAAAGAATGACATAGGCATAGTTCTTTTCTCCAGCTTTATTACAGTTACCAGGGTAAAAGGGTATAGGGACAACAGTTTATACTGTACACATACACTTGATGCACTTAGTTGGAGGTAATGACCCTGCAAGCCTAAGTTATAAAATATCCAATAATTAAGTTTTAATACTTTAATACAACTACTGTTGGTGTTGTCATATGAGGATGTGGATGTTCCTTCTAGTGCTCTTAAAATTACAGTCACGACTAGCTGCGTACACTATTTCAAAACAAAACACAAACAAACAAAAATCAAAAAATGCAGCTCCTTCATTGCTAGGTCTAATGGGTTCCACTTCACATAGTGAGATAAAGGCATTCAAGCTTAGTGGTGCAATTACAAAAAAGAACTTTAAATTGTAATCTCACTATCATCCGTGTTAATCACCATCTGCTTCTTCATCATTTACTTGTTTTTATTTTGGGTCATCACATTTGGCAATTTAACCAATATAAGTCCAATTTACTGTAAATCACATTAAGTCAACCCTTTTTTACAGTCAAAATAATGTCATTATGTTTTCAAGCGCTTAATTTTAATAATCAGAAAAAAATATTGCTGTCATTGAAAGCATTCCATTTTATTGTGCAAAATAAAAAAAGGTCTGTGCAAAGCAAGTGAAGAAAATGCAGAAACCAATAAAAACAAAACAAATACTATGACCAAATAATGCAATACATTTGATGAAAACAAAGGGGACAAGAAGCAAAAGAAAGAACAGTGGGTCTGAAATATGTGGAAAAAGCAATAAAGACAAAATCATCATCATCAAACACATCATCACCTTAATACATTATATATATGTATGCTATTGTCTGTGTATGTGTGTGGGTCTATATGCATTAGTGTAGTGTCACCTTTGCCCCTCAGCTCATTAGGGGTGAGGGGCAAAGTTGAGGATAACCGCTGCTTATGCTCCAGTAAGAACAGCAGACATCTTTTTTCCCCCACTCCCCCACTTGTTGGTTGAAGTCTCTTCTCTTCCCCCACTCAATTATCTAATTCTCATTATTTTACAGATATTGTATTTCACAGTGCTGAGAAAATATTATTTGTGTGAGGCTAATACTGTATGGGTTATATTCACATTATTTTACTCATTGATGCAAGTAAATTACCCTATTAATGCAAAATATTATTAATAGTACAGTATCTTGAACATTTTCAAGAAGAGTTTTTAATATCAAAATGTTGCTTCACATCTTTTAGAATGTTCTTGTATTCATAGTTTGTATTACTGTAGATTCAGGACTTGCAAGTGTCTAAGCTCTCTAGGCCTCAGTATATTATCACACTGCCCAACCATGTGCTGGTCTCATTGATCTGCCATACAATTACAAAAAAGGATGAAAACTATGTCAAAATACTACAAGACTCAGGTCAAGTGATATTGGACTTACATGATGTAACTACACATCAAGTTTTCATCTCTCTCTCTCTCTCTCTCTCTCTCTCTCTCTCTCTCTCTCTCTCTCTCTCTCTCTCTCTCTCTCTCTCACACACACACACACACACACACGCACAAAAAAATATATATATAACCACTTCCTTGAAAAATATTCTGTCAATCAGTTTGTCCTGAAACAAGCCACCAAAGAAGAGAATGAAAAGTGATGAATCAATTTTTTCTGTAACAACCAGCCTAGTATAATAGCTGCTCAGATTCTGGACAGCACACAAACCCAAACATAAAATTACATAAAAAAAAATTGGGCCTGAAGGTAATGTGGATCCAAAATGGAGTTTTTGCACTATAATGTGGTTTTACTGTCGTGCGCTGCCATTAATTTTCATTGCCAACAACCATTTGAAGGCACTTTAGTTTTTGAATTTTACATGCCAACAGCTTGGTTGGGTTGGGTGAGCAGGGGAGATTGCAGGTGTGGGGACAGTTATGTGCAGCTCATGAAAGATATATCCATTTTGAGCAGCTCATTCATTAATTTAAAATAGTAATTCATTGCAGGGAATTGTGAATGAGAGATTTAACAAATCAAATTAAGGAGATTGTCCTGTCATTCTGGAGTAGTTAACCTGCAGCAAGCAAACCATGTGTGCTGCAGGTAGAACCACCTTGTTGGTTGAAGTCTCTTGCATTTGTGCACTTTAAGAAATCAAAAAATGTACACTATTAATCTTTTTACATTATATTCACCCGAGCCTATTCTGAAAAATTAGTCACGCTTTGCATCTAATTCTTTGTACAAAGGGAGGCCTGTTTCTGTAAAAACATACAGCAGGGCCTGAAGGATTTATGAGGCAGTAAGTGAGCTGTAGAGTTGCTTTACGAGCTGGCAGCATTCTTTTGTGGGCAGGTGCTCAGCCACAATTTTATTGCCATCGCTTTCCTCCTCCTGCTCCTCCTCTTTCGTCCCTCATAATTTTGGCAAACCCTTGAATCCTCATCAAGGACAATGGTAAGTCTCTTATTTATGTGAAGACATGCATATACACCTGCAACAATATTATGTCTGGAACATGTCAGCTTTTATCAACACTGTGTTGTTAAAAGAACTGAAAAATGACAGATGCAGTCATGGTGAGTGAGAGTCTGTCACAGAGTCAGACATTGTAAAGTCCCTTTCAAGTTAGCCGAGGACTGGAAATCACTTTTTCTACAAAGCTAGTGTGGAGGATGTCAGTTGGTAGAGTGAGAGAAGCAGTAAAAAAAAATTCACCTTAATTGTTATTTTTAATGTAGACATAGGTGTTGGGAATCATACAGTGTGACTTTGACAGGGGGCAAGGTTGGCAGCAATAACCATCTCAGTCTCCATTGAACATAATGGAACATTTCATGTAAAAGAATCTCACTCTGTTTTTGCACTGAGCTTACCCACTCATTTTAAGGAATATCTGAATAAAATAAAGATGGTCAGAAATTAATCTGTTGCCTTCGGTGCCCCTGACAGTGTTTTCGGTTTTTGGATTTTTTTTCACAATTTGCAATTGTTTGGGACCTTGCTCTCCTTAACTGCTCCTCAAATCACTGTGGCAACCACAGCTCCTGAGATGACCTGTATTTCAACTGATTCTGATTCTTTCAGAATTGTTTACCATATGAAATTCCATACTAAAGTATTTATTGTGTACTGGGGTATTTCTAGTGATGTATAAAAGCTCCACACCTAAACACTTTGTGAAATGATAAGCAGTAATTAAATACACATAAGATTCTACACCAAATACTTCCTACCTTGCCATTAACACAAATCCACCATCACCTGTGGGAGGATGGTAAGTCAATTTAAATAAGTTTTTTTTCATTTTACTTAAAACTTCAGTATAATGTAAAAGTCTCTTTTGCATGAGACCAATGTTCTTAAATTAATTATTCACTCACTTTCTGAATGTGAAAAATGCAGTACATTTCAGCAACATATTTAAGCTGAGATTTCCATAACTTAATTTCCTGCACTGGTAATAGATGTTATTACAACTTCCAGAGGTGTCTTAGACTGAGAATGGGCTACTTGACTCTAAGACATTCTAATTTATAATGAAGTTGTAATAGTATTGTCATAACATATTTTTAAATGACCCAGCATTAGCATTCTGTAGTTCAAATCTTACATTTGATTTAGATATTAAGAATAAAGATGTCATGTAGATTTGTTCACTCAATTAAGAGGACACTTTTCAAAGGAGATTAACACAAGATGATCTGTAAAATAGTAAATCACAGTGCTAAATCTTAATGCCAAAATAAGGAGTAAGGACACTCATAAGGACACTCACCCTACTTTATTGCCTTAACTGTAGGGTAATTTAAACAAACTGCTTCAGGTCTAGCACTTTGTTACCCTCTGTGAGGACATTGTGCTTACCAAATGAGGTGGTACATGTTTCTGTACACTCTCAATTGTCTGTGGGCAAACAGCAATAAAAGGCTCCACTCAAAGTTAGTCGAAACGTTTATGACTGTGAAGAGAGTTTGCCTCGCACACCTAATAAGTGTTTATATTAATGAACAGGGTACAATAATGAGTAGCGAGAGAAGATAAAATCTTAATTGTTATTGACGATGTTATGATCTTATTTGGCATATGTTTCAAATTTCCCATATTTGCTCTCATATATCACTACTTAAGTATAGTGTATGAGAGAAAAGATGAGGTAGACAGGCTTTGACTTTTGATGAATTGATAATATTCTTTGATGAACAACATCATCTTTAATAAAATGTCTTGCAAACTCGACACAAGCACCAACAAAATTGTTTTACAGTGTGGCAGATCTCACATGTGCAACCATTATTTGATGTAAAATCTGACCACACTGGCCACAGGTTTTGATGCAAAATTTGGCCACATTCTACCCCACAAACACAGAAATATTTAATAAGATCTAATTGATATGCTGACATTATTGCTATGCCTTTGCCAAAGTTCAAAATGACCAGTTTGTATAGGAATAGTTTTTAGCATAGAGATATATTCTCAAAGTCAATATGATCCTCTACCCCACTGAAAAAAACAAAACAAAATTGTATTAATAAAGAGTGTATAAATCATGCATGTTCAAGAGTTGGTTAGATTTACGGTCAAAAGTAAAGGTTTAAGCAGTTTAGTTCAGATGCAGTTGCACACACTTTATTGAGTAGTGTAGTGTCTTGCACTATACATATTGCACTATGCTGCCCACAAGCATTCAGAAAACATGTCTGACTGCAGGAGCCAGCCGTCCTTCATGATTGCTGCATGATTTTCAGGACAGAAGCACTCACTTTGTTCCTGTGGGTCAACAAAATACCTTATGGCTGGATCAAAGAATTGAGCAACACGCTAACAGCCTTTTAACAGAGAGAATACAACAACAATGGGAGAAACTTCACATATGACCCCTCAGTACACAAAAAAGCAAGCAATAATTATGCCTCAAAGAAGAATTGTCAGAGAACATCTTTTCAAAATAGAAGTCTGAGAATGGTCCACAGATTGTCCAAACACAGACTAGTTTCATTATGCAGTTAGGGGCCTCTTGATTTGATGTTTTAAAATGTTTCATTTACTTCCTGAGATAGTTCCAGCCTGCTCATAAGATGGGAGAAAGAGAGGTGATTTAAAACCAGCAAACTTAAGTCTTTTGTCTACATAGTACCTGACAATACCCCGCTGGGTCAGAATGAGAACCCTGTAAGGCACAACAAGATAAGACTCCTTGTGTTAGGTTCCCTGTCTGGTTCTTGTAAACCATGCAAGGATGTGTTAGCCAAATTGGCCTCATTGGCTGTCTCTGGGGGGTCACTTTGCTAAGTAGTAAACCTGTGTTCTGTCAGGTGTCATTAAGGACCAGCGGGAGTCTGAGGGGACCTGTCACGGCTAGAAGTAATGGATGTCTTCTTTGCTGATTGCTAGCAGGGATGGAGTCAGCACAAACAGCAAATTAGAAGTGACATCTTGATGGAACTAAAGCAGGAGGCACAGCTGGTCACACAAGTTAGATGGAGGAGGGGACAGTCTGAAAAGCAGAAGAAAATCAAAGGAGAGTAGATAAAAAGAAAAGAGAGATGGATCCAAACCAACCAGGGTGCAAGAGAAAGTAATTCAAAGAATTGATAAATTACAGATATGGTATGCCATTTTAATAGTTGCTCTTTTAAGATATTAATGCATTCAACACTGAAACCTGAGGGATGCTATGTACAGTTTTCTACTAGCTACCCTTGAGCAACTAAGGGTTGAGTACTTTGCGTTTAGTTGCCGTGTAGGTATTTTGTGAGGCAAGAGTCATTCATTTTTCCTGCACATCATCAATCCCATGATAAGGAAGGGGGCAAACATAATGAAAGTGTAAAATAATTTATGTCATCCTTGGAATGATAGGTTTGTTGTGACATTCTTGTGAGAACCTCTAGACATGAGAAATATCATTATTCTATCAGGTTCATTAAACATGGTCATCAGTGTTGGAGGGTGACAACATTGCTGCAGCGGTCGAAGGATAACTGTAACTTCACTGCATCAACAACAACCAACCAACCAAGCAACAATCACAGCAACATCCTCAATCACTTCAGGGTATGTAATAACACAGAGCAAACAACATCAAGGGAATCACTCTGTGTCACTCAGCAGCCTCGGAACGAGATGAGCACAGGAGCTGACATTATGAAATGGATTAGATTTGAGACCAATTAAAAATGAATTGCTCGAAATGAGCACTGACCCTTGCCGAATTGGATGCCAGTGATCTCATTAGGCTGGTTTCTCACTCAGTAAGCCAGCAGCTGGAGAACAGGCCTGCTTTGACACACTGTCAGAGAGGGAGAAAACCCAAAGGGCTGTTGCCTGCAATTGCCTGAAAATTGTGTCCTCTTAAGATATATGGCATTATGTACAATGTATTGTGTGTATTTGTGTGTCAGTATTACCCTTCTGTGATTATCTGTTTATTATCTGTGTTAATCTAAAACCCACTTTTAATGATGTTGGGACATTCTATATAATGTGTATAAAAGCCATATAGCAACAACACCCAAAAGTGTGCTGTGTTCTGATGAGTCCACATTTCAGATTGTTTTTGGAAATTATGGAAGTCATGTCCTCTGGGCCAAAGAGGAAAAAAGACCATTCTGATTGTTATCAGAACATAGTTCAAAAACCAGTATCTGTGATGGTATGGGGATATGTTAGCGCCCATGGTATGGTTGACTTGCACATCTGTGAAGGCATATACAGGTTACCTACAGGTTGTGGAGCAACATATGCTGCCATCCAAGCATCTTTTTCAATAGGCCTGTAATTACTCGCCATGTCCTTGTCTCCTAACTTGTAAATCGGGGTAATTATTGCTGTTTTCCAGCTTTCTGGGAAAGTACTTGTTCTTATTAAGAGGTTCACTAAGTAAGTAATAGGCAGCAACAAATATTTATTAATTAAATCAATGTTTAAATTATTATTATCCTTTGACATTGAGTTGTTCATGTTTGCAATTACCTTTTTAACTGTATCACTGGACACCATCTGAAGAGGCATTATCACATTCTTTAGGGGATATCTCGGGATCAGTTGATTTAAAATGACTTGCTAGTTCATGTACAGACTCAATAAAAAAGTGGCCAGTGACTCATTACTTTCAATTTGGTTATTGTCTACTTTAAGATTGGTTATTTTGGTGTGTTTTTATTTACTTAAATCTGTTTGTCTGTGGACCTGCTGGGGTTTGTATAAGCTATGTATTTATTCATTCAGTTGTGTATGTAATTTGGTAATACATGTATACAATATAATACACTCGTGTGAATGTGCACGTTTGTGGATGTGTATGTATAAAAGCAATGAGTTTTTTTAATGTAATCCATGTATTTATGTATGTCTGTGTTGAGTCGAGAGTGCTTTATTAGTCCCTAGGGGCAATTTTAGTTTGCA
>JANJYP010008342.1:0-13798 GCA_024605115.1 Rastrelliger brachysoma | reverse complement strand
GTATTTTACCATTTTGAAACCTGGTCCAAAAAATGAACATCTAAAATCACCAATAAATGATAAAATATTTAAACAGCGATACAAAATATACATAAGTTTATCAATCCTCACATACTGTTCATGGTCATTTTAAAGTCGTAAATACACTCTAAATTACTTTTAGTCTAAAAAATAATATGTATTTGTATATGTGTTAATGAAACATCATCAAATTTCAGAATTTTTAAACCAAAGGCCTATTTATTAAAAAAAATTAAAAACAATACTATTTCATTTTTCACATTTTATATTGTTAAGGCGTTCCCTCCATAAACGAGAAACACAAAAAGTGAATTATAAACTCATCAAGGATTAATGTCACTTATTATCTGCGACTGACTGATGACGTATTCATGAATGATTTGTTGTGCAGAGGGGATACCGTGAAAAGTCTGAATATGAACAGTATGTGAGGGTTATACAATGATTAAATATATAATCCTGATCATTGACTTTATTATTTAACTGTTGCACTCATGCAGAATTAAAAACTCAGTTACATCACCAGGTACGAACCTAACCTATCCTTTAAAAGAGTTTGCAGACAGCTTTAAGATTATAAAATATCCTTATATGGACATATAATGCAGTACAAATGCATAAAATATTTTTCATAATATGTGTGTAATAAGGCTTTTCTATAACTTTTCTTCATTTCCGTAGTTGTAACTGCTTGATGCAAGAAGAGGCAGATGCTACATTACTGAAAAGTTTCTCCGTATAGACTCAGATTCTTGTGAGGCTAAAAGCTCAGTAACATCACCAGGTGTTCTAGTTTGCAGCCTGTGCAGTGAGTTACAAGAAAAGACAGCTTCAAGATTATAAAATATCCTCTTTCTACATATAAAATACTCAATTTTTACACAAAAAAAAACCCAATTCAATTACCTTCATAAAAGATTCTTAAATGACATTTACACCTTCTCCCTCACTGAAAAATCCTTAATCTATGAATCGATTTCATCATTTCAAAAGTTGAAGTGTTTGACGTAATGTGTATAACTAGACAAATATGGGTGCTACATTACTGAAAGGTTTGCATGCACTCAGATTCATGCGGGATTAAAAGCTCAGCAACATCACCAGGTGTTGTAGGAAGAGTTTGCAAACTGTGCAGTGAGTTACAAGAAAAGACGGCACTATTTTTTCTCTCATTTAAAAATCGTAGATAGATCATTTGATTTATGTAAGATGACTTCCATTTATTTGTAAGTTTTCCGGTGTATGTGCACTAGAAGTTTCAAGTTTCCACATTACATGCTTATAGGTTGAATGCTGCAGTATAACTACAGCTCTGCATTAGTTGTGACATTACAAAGGACCTTAAAATCAGATTGAAGGTGAGGAAGGAGAATATTTAACCCTTCAGCAAAATAAACTCTGCATAGTGAGGTAAAGAGTGGAGAAGCACTTTAAAATGATATAAACACATTATTATTATTATTATTATTATTATTATTATTTTGGAAAGCTGGCATTTCTAAAAGATAAGACATATGCATTATATTCTAAAGGGTCAACAGCTGTAGTTACAACCTTCTACCAGCAGGTGGCGCTCACTCACAAGAGATGCAGGTGGAAATTAATTCATCTCCTGCTCTAAAAACAGTGACAGACTCTGAGCTGCAGGGTGCAGACTGGTTCGGAGGCGTCTCAGTCTAATCAGAGCCAACTCACTGTTATCTCCCTCATGTTATAACACTGAGCTGTGTGTGTGTGTGTGTGTGTGTGTGTGTGTGTGTGTGTGTGTGTGTGTGTGTGTGTGTGTGTGTGTGTGTGTGTGTGTGTGTGTTTGAGATTGTGTGATAGTGTGAAGATGATTGAGATGAGACTTTCGTTTATACAAGGCTCTATTTTGTCATTCCCCTCATGTACTCTGTGTGTGTGTGTGTGTGTGTGTGTGTGTGTGTGTGTGTGTGTGTGTGTGTGTGTGTGTGTGTGTGTGTGTGTGTGTGTGTGTGTGTGTGTGTGTGTGTGATTGTGTGTTTTACGTAACGCGCCGATCAAAAGCATTAGCTGTGTCTCTCATGGCTGTGCTGATTGAAGCAGATGATGATGATGATGATGATGATGATGGTGATGAGGCTTTTTCAAATTCAAAGTACAAGGTTGCGTATCACAAGATAAAAGGAGAACAGTTTAGTGAATAACACTTCGTCTGGAATGAGCTCTCCTCCAATAAATATCAGGCCTAGTTATCCTCTCCTCTCAGTAAAGACATCGACTATTAATGAGGAAACCAAATCTAGCAGAAATCACCTTTAATCATCCCTCTTGGCTGTCAAAAATAATGCCAGAGTGTTTATTTAACCCTTACATACTGCTAACTTGACCCATTTTTACATCTGAGATCAGTAAAAAATAGCCTGAAATTTGATGAATTTCACACACAAAGGAGATATATTTGACACATATTCATCCAAAATATCAAAAAAAAAATGTTGATTCTCCACATTTAATATCATTTGATGAAATAGTGTCTTCTTTCTTATGAAACATTAGAGCATTAAAGTGTCTTTTAACTTGTTTTTCTCCTCATAAAAACTAAAAGAAACCCAAAACTTTCTGCTCTAATGATTAATCTCACTTTTATGTGTGACTGATGAGGTGTTCATGGATGATTTGTGGTTCAGAAGTTTGTTATTGAGACTAAATGTGAGGAAATAGTGTCAGAATATGAACAGTATGTGAGAGTTAAATGTACAGTTGTTACTAGTTTGGTATTATTAGATGTAATGAAAAAAGTCTTTGAGCATGTTGAAGGCTTGTTGGATTGACATTATTGATAGATAACTGTTGTAGCTACAAGTCATAGACACAATAATGTGTTGTTAACAGGGATTTTTTTTTAAAGAGTAATGACCAAACCTGCATCTATCAGGTCCAAAGTGACATGTATAGGTCCATTTACATTAGAGCCAGGTATATTTACTCTATGTCTTTTACGGTATGATGAAACATATACAAAATAGAAGAGCAGTAATAAGAAAAAAATATATAATAGTCATGACACTGACTGCAATTGAAACATATCTGCAATCAATCTTTTTTTACACTCAGAGGTGGAAAATATGACTCTTTGCACCACTGTCTTAACAGACACCCCCCCCCCCTCCTCCCCAAATGCAGCATCAGCCCTCCTACACAAGGTGGGGAGGGTGTTATAATGAGCATAGACGATCGACAGACTTTAAGTTGTTTACTATAATCTAAAAAAAATGTCTCTGGTTATAGCCTCATAAAAACACACAAAAAATATAAAAACACTATTAAAAAGCTCATTTGGACTACAGCCTCAATAATACTTGACACAAAGGCAAAAAAAAAAAATCTTGCTGATACACGATGGAAGATTTTACACATCAAGTCTGAAAAAGTTAGGTATTAAATAGTTAGTATAGCATAGTTATCTGAATAATTGTTAATATGTTACATTAATATACCAGATGCCTATTCAGCCAGCTGCTTTCTATTCTGTTATTACAACTTATATATGTTTTTTTCTTCTTCATTATGCATTTTTTGGCTGGTGCGACTTGTACTCCGGAGCGACTTATAGTCCAAAAAATACGCTAATTTCACCATCATCAGCGAATATACATCTACGCTCCATCAAATATATAAAGTCACTGTGTTATTTTAAAATGTTTAATTGAAACTCACAGCTTACCAAGAACCCAGTCAGAGTTTATATGCATTAACGGTAAGTTACTGTTTGCTCGCGATGGCCAAGTAAAGCGTCGCATGGTCAAAAAGTGTCACATTTTGCAACAGCGCTTCATTACGTGATGGCATCACCGCCCGCTTTTTTCATTATTTCCCTCTTTTACTTGTCAGTCATGGCTGAGCTAAATACTATCGCTGTGTTTGGGTGTACAATATCCTCCAGAGATCCACAAACACCTAAATGAATTGTTGTACGCCCCATCAGTGGCACATTAGCTACATTAACGCTGATTGAATATCGCAGCACAGTGTCACGCGATGAATCGTCAAAAGTTTAAAAATTTCAACTTCTATTCATTGGAGGTGTCTAAGTGTTAGCGCAATGACACTTCCAAAGTGACACTTGACGCACCATGATGAGTCATCGTGCCATCACATCAGTTTTGAATTTAAACTTGTTTCCAACGTGTCTGGTGCGAACGCAGGGTTAGCAAGTCATTACCAGACCAACATTAACCATCAACTTGACACACTTTCAGGTGTAGTATGTAGTAGTAAGGACTATGTGTATTTTGGAAAATAAACGTCTTTGTGTATAAGCTAGTCTTTAATAGACCCCCCCCAATGTTTATGTTTAATATCTCCACTGTAACTTTATATTCTCCTGTTTTTATCAGTCTTTCCATTTGGCTATATGTTTCTTTTATGTTCTACCCTAATGCTTTTTATGTTTTATGTAAAGCACTTTGAATTGCCTTGATGTTGCAATGCGCTATACAAATAAATTTACCTTGGCTTTTGCTTTTCAGATTTTTTTTTTTCCTCAAGTGATTTACTGAATAGAAACAGTTGGACTTTATCCCATATGTTTAAATCTGTACAGTTTAAATGTGATAACCAAAGCCTGATTAACAGCACTCTTTAGCTGTTTGTGTGTCTCTTTGATGAGAGAGAGAGAGAGATTAGAGCAGTGGTGGTGTGAGACTAATCAATAAATCCATGGTCTCACTCACTTCTATACAGAGACCTTCAGTGCGTGCCTCGTGATTGAAGCCAAGGTGGTGGCATCTGCATTGATAAGAATGACGCATGCAAAAAGAAAAAAGAACTGCAACTATGATTCATACTACGTACAGAGGAGACAGAGGAGAGCTTGGATTAGTCTGCATTCAGATGAAGGACGCTGACGTAGAAGTAGAAACACAGATAATATCAGCTAAGTGATTAAAGTTGACATGTGAGCAGCAATTTAAAGGATAGCTAGAGTGTCTTATTGCATTTTGTTTTGTTTTAAATAATTTATCTTTGCATTTTTTTCTACTTTTTTACATTCAACTATCATTTTATAGTTTTATATCATCCTATTTTTTTTGTCTTTTTATCTATTTTTTAGTCTTTTATTTTACTTATTTTACTTTTATTACGTCTTTTTAACCTACCTTACTCTGACTCTTCTCTTTTATTTTACTTAATTTATTTAAATTTTCTAAACATTTTTATCTTTCTTATTTTCTCCTGCATTCATTGGTCTCACTTTTGTCTTTTAATTTGTTCTTAGTGGAGTTTTTTTTTTTATTCCTTTTATCTTGCTTTGTGTCATTATCATTATCATTGTCAATCAAACTACACTAGTCTGAGTCTAGTATGAGAGGCACTACTTTAATGAAGATTGATTGTCTTAATACAGTACTTAATGTGATAATATGTACATATAAAATAGGTCTTGGCAGCTGTTGTTGGTTTCAGTGGAACTAATTTTAACCACCTTGGTATAACTTTAATTTAAAATCCCTCTTATAAACTCTATATCTGAATTTTGATTCCCCAAAAACCGCATTGCAAAAAACGAAAACAGAAACAGAGCTGTGATGAGGGTTATGTGACGATGTGGGTGGATGTAATTCATCTCCAGTCCTGCCTGCACCCCACACAGATGAGGCCCTCAGTGCGGGGGCCAAAGAGGTTTGGGAGGTTACAGCTCGCTGTGCTGCTGACAGTAATGGACGTCATGCCTCCGAGTGTTTGACAAGTCTGAACACTTTTAGATAAATGACACAGAAGTACATGTTTGTTTAGAGAGCATGTGCAGCGCCTACTTAGACCACAGGTGTGCTTGTCACATCCAAAAATGGCAACACATCCTCTGTGAGTCAGTGCAGCTGTCAGATTATTTTCTAACTATGGAGAGACACTCTGTCCTCACCATAAACTACAATGTCCAACAGGATCTCAAGCGTGCCAGAGGTGTAAGTAAGTGTGTATATTCACCACAAACTGAGCAGATTAAGACTACACACACTCCTCGGTCAGATGCTTGAAGACACTGAAAATGAAAAGAAAAAAAAAAAAGAAGCTGTATTGTCCTTTTTATGAACAGAGATTTTTTTTTTTTTGGCAGAGACACCTTTATTGTAAAGTTAATAGACAGGAAATGGGAGAGAGACAGGGGGTAGACATGCGGAGAAAAGACACTCCGGCCGGGATTCGAACCGGGGTCCGCGCTTAAGAGCACTGCTCCATATGGCATACGCTCGAACCACTACGCCACCGAACGAGCCTCAACAAAGATATTTAATGAAATTTGGTGCTCTGATGGTGACGGAATGGAGAGGGTGTTTCATTTTAATATTTATAAGTTGGTTACTTTTGTCTCTAAAGCTTGGAAGAAAGAACATCAGGATGGTTTTTTATTTGAAGGGTGTCAAACATACAGCATGTGGGCTACAAAGGGCTCACCAAGGGGTCCAGTCTGGCCCACTGGAAAACGTTTCAAAGTATGAAGATCATAAAAATAATTCCAATTTTTTTTCACCACAAATGTCTTTTATTCTGAAATTTGACAACTTTTCCTGAAGTGGCCCAAAATGCACAAAAAAAGTATAGGTGCTACAAATTTTCAGCTTTTTGTTAAATTAAGTTTTAAATAGATTTAAAAGTAGTTATGAGGATTTTCTTTATATGGTTTCATTAAGTTCTTGTAATTTTCAGTTTCAATAAAATACATTTAAATAATTATTGTATGTTATATTTTCATGTCATAGGTAAAATAGGACATGATATTGTGAATATATGATATATAATAATAACACAATAATAAGTTAAAAGCAATCAAACGATGTAAGCGTGTATATTTCACCATGAACGGAGCAGATCATGACTCCACACCGTCTCTTTTCAGTGCACTGTGCAGATGTCAGTCACGGCAGCATCAGTAGATAGCAAAGCCTGTATATAGCTTCTTATCTCCTTGTGCTTTTGTGCTGTGATGGAGATCCACATCTGCCCCGACAGAATCAATTTCACCTTGACCTGCCTGAGCCATGATTCACCATCTCCATGGCGCTGAGTCTGCCTGACAACTCTTAACGAGATTCTCAACTTTAAAACAGACACACAATTGCAGTGTGATGCTTGTTAGCTAAACTCCTAGAAACATGAGAAGGGT
Organism: Rastrelliger brachysoma; assembly: GCA_024605115.1. NCBI lineage: Eukaryota > Metazoa > Chordata > Actinopteri > Scombriformes > Scombridae > Rastrelliger > Rastrelliger brachysoma. The sequence goes on along the minus strand of JANJYP010008342.1, from coordinate 6,648 downwards.
GTAAAAATAAAAATGGAGAGTTGTTGAACTTTGTTGCAGCGCAGTTGTCTGTGATTTGCCTTTTTTTTTTCCTTCTTCTTCTTTTTCAAGCGGACCCTTTCTGTTTGGGTTTCTGTTTTATCTTTCTTTTAATGTCAAAGCTAAAAAAGTAAAGGCGATTGTGTCTCAGAGAAGCCACATCAGTGCAGCTCAAAACCTTTGTGGTTTCTGTTTCATCCTTTCGTTTTTATACCTTATATTTTGTTGGTGGTACACCTGATTCAGCTCGTTCCAAAAAGAGGACAATTGCACATTTCTGGGTATATTTTTACTCGGGGGCTCAACTGGAATATCTTTTTACTTCCTGTCTCTATTGTTTCCTGTTCTTTACCCCAAATATAAACCTATCAAATACACCAGTACACCAGTATCTGATCTGAAATATGATCTGATGTCAGCTCATGGAGGAAGTATAGCGATAACTTTGCCAACAAAGCATCACAGCACTGACTGAAGCCCTGACTTTTGATTTGAAGGTGACATTTTTACATATGTTTACATTACATTTTGGACTCTGACTATGCTTAACATAGACATTTGCAATGTTGGAGAGTAATTAGTTACATATGACAGCAATACACAGTTTAATTATAAAATAAATGAAACAAATCTGTGACAGTAAATAAGAAAAAATGTGTCACTAAATATAGGTGATTATAAACGGGGTTACATCTGGAGTCAGACTTTTATGCTCAGTAGAGTTATTTTTCTCGTTTTTTAAAAAACATTTCACATAACTGAATACTTATATTGGTGTTTTTAGTTTTTTGTAAGAATATATTTCATAAATAAATCATGCCATAGGCTTATTTGGAGCACACAGGGACTTAAATGGTGTGACAGTATAAATTAGGCTCATGCCAGACTTCTGACTTTTTTCATAAACAGACTTTATGAATACATGCATTAATGAGATATAAATATTGTTTTATAAGAAATGATAAATCATGTCAGTACCCATGAAAAACATCTGAACTTAGATTTTGGTGCTTAATGTTTGGCACACTTACCCCAACATTAAAAAAACATTAATTCGAAATTAAGAGTTACGTTACTTTGATTATGTAATTCAAACTATTACATTACTTTTTACATTTTAAATATGATAACCAATAATCTGTAGCCTATTTTATTTCCAAAGTAACCTTACTAACCCTGGACATCTGATATTATAAAAGTATATAAATTACAGAAAATCACAAAAAGCATGTTATGTACCTCTTTAAAAATATCAGCTTGTCTTCCTGTGATGCTCTTTCTAAATGCTATTACCGTATAAACTTTAAATGACAAACTAAATTAAGTAAACAAATTAAAAAGGTTATTGATTAGAACTCAGAGGTCACGTGTCTAGGTGTCTACCGCCCTGCACTAACTTTCATTGAATGAAAACGTCACGATCAATATCAGCTGGCCTCAGCTGGCTCACTGATCACAGGTCAAACTTGCTTTTAAACACAACTTTAACTAACAAATGTAGCTATTGATGCACTTTTACTCCATTCCAATAAGTGTTTAGAAAAAGTACAAAAAGAGAACATTTAATGGGTCAGCTCAACAGAAATCACTTTTTTCCCCCATTCACCACTAATGGTTTGATGTCACCAGTTCAGGTTTAAAACTGCACTTTGCTCAAATATTTTAAACTTTTACTTTTACGTCAAAAGAGGACATGACATGGTTTTTGTGTGATTTTCTATCATTTTTACACAGAATTCTATTTTACACAAGTTTCACAAAGTGAGATAAATGTAAAAATGATGCCTTCACATCGAATACCTGAGCTTCATCATGCTTTGAACATTTTGCAAAGATACTTACTCTTCTAACTGATGTCTGATTCTTCACTCATGCCCACAAAGGTTTGTATTATGTCAGATCTGTGCATATGAATCAGTGAAAAATAAAGGTTGGTATAATGTGCAATTCAAAAATATTTTCAAAAATGTATCAGTAAAATCAGTATCAGGTTTCTTAAAATGTACATTTTGTATTTTCGTTGGTTTTATGTACCTTGAAATGACATTTACACCATTTTTTACCAAAGGCAAGACTGAATGCTCCTGGAAATGTCAAATGGTGTAACCACAAAAGACTTATACAAGTAATCATTTCATTAATACAGAATATCATATCAAGATATTCCAGTAGAACCGCAGAATGTATCATATGTCTCCTTTAACCTTTAAAATTTACAAACTCTGGAGGCAGTTTTAAAAGTTCAGATTTCAGGCCAATACATTTTTTTTAGTCCAGACAGACGGTTGAAACACGTGGCAGTTTTCTACTACACAGTCACGGACACAGCATGGTATGGCACAGCACGGCCCAGTTTTGTTGCTTTTCCATTACAACTGAGAACTTCATAGTACCTCCTCGACAAATTGCCATGACGGTCACCAAAGAGAGGAGTGTGTAGTCCTCCTCGACTGACCATAGTGTTGTTTTTTGCGATGCCATTTTTCTCGCTGTCGGACGTCATACTTATGACATTTGCAATGAAGCTTCCAATGACGACACTCATTGGCTAATCGGTGGAAGGCTGTCCGCTGATGTCACATTTTAGTATCGCTTCAGCTCACTTGGAACCAGGGCTGATGCGGTACTAAAAAGTATCTACCACATACCAGGTACTAGTGGAAAAGCAAAAAAATTGAAAGCCATGCCCTACTAACGTGCCTGTGGAAAAGCACCAATAGAGACAAAAATGTATTTACACATTTAATGATGATGAAAGTGCACTACACCAATAAAAATAATCCTTATGAAAAAAAAACTCCACAGTGACGTCTTTGGATTATCCTGAGAAACCAGGACACTGTTTCTGGAAAGATGCTGCTTTTTTTTCCAAAGTAATTATTTTTTCGCACCACAAATTAACACCATATACCTCCATTCTTACTGGACTAAACTAAAGTCTTAAGAGCAGACGTCTCAAAATCCAAACTCTGAAAATGGCTGTAAACCTATGGTAGCAAGTGATAAAAACCTATTTTTTAATATTTAGGTGAATGGCCCCTTTAATCGAGTCACTCATGGTCATTACTGTCAATATGATTCATCTCTTACCGGACAACCAAATAACCTCCCCTCATCTCCTCTGACACCTCTTGTCTATTTCTGATCTCTCCCCTCCTTCCCTCCCATTACCCCACATATCGCCTACTCATCCCACCGGGGGGGGGGGGTTGTGTCTCCAACGGGCGAAAAAATATTAATCATCCTCTGGCCTTTGATAGTGCTGCTGCTAATTTAAGCCCCTGAACTGAGACTACAGTCCTGACAGAGATTTAGTATGCAGAAATTAATGTGGCGCCAGTGCCTCTGAGATAGATAGGTACAGTATAGAGAGAGACCTGCTGTTTGGATCCTAAAAACTGACTCCTTCTGGTATTTATTAATCTCCATCATGCTGCTTCTTCATCCAAGTTCATCTGTCCACACACACACACTAACAACATCTCTGATTAAGACGCCAGCTGCTTCAGGAACCTCCTTGTCACATCCGAAGGGGGACGAACACAAAGCTCAGGGTGTTCCCGGGTGACTAAAGTTAATTGTTTTTTTATTTGGGATGGAAGAGGACTAAACATGCCACGTTGCTTGTAGATAATTAACCTCACAGCAGGAGTGACTCCCTGATTCACTATTCGCTACAAATTCACAGCGTCAGTCTTCAAGAAAACAGGATTGAAAGCGTGGTGGGGCAAAGAGGGGTCGCTTTGTCACTCCAGGATGAGAAACTACAGGGATATCCAAACATGGATTTACTCTAGGTCTGGACTGAATATCTTCATTATTCATCTATTTATAATGACACCACAGCATAATTATCACACACTATAGCAGGGGTGTCAACTCATTTTAATTCAAGGACCATAAACAACCCAATTTGATCTCAAGTGCACCAGACCAGTAAATCCATTACATAATAACATAAAAATAATACATAACATAAATTATAATTTTACTATATTAAATCATTGATTTAATTAAGAAGAATGAGTGCAATTTCAACAATATTGTCTGTTTTTTGTTATATTATTTTGCACAGAAGCTGATAATTGATACATTTTGCACATGATAAATAATAAATAGTCGCAATATGAACTAATATATTTTAATAATATATGTGTGTTTTTTCTTCAGAGGATTGTAATTCATAGTCAAGATGGATAAAAACAAAAATGTCTAAGCAGCAGAAAAATTGGAATTACATCTCTTCAATATTCATGCTTTGCTGAGTTATCCAGTGGGCCAGATTGGACCCGTTGGCTGGCCAGTTTTGGCCCCTGGGCTGTATGTTTGACACATCTACACTACAGGTTGTAACAAAATCAGCAGTGTTAGGAGTAACGTGTTATAAAAGTAATTAATTACTGTAATGCATTCCTTTTTGCTGTAACGCAGTAGCCTAATGTAAGGCATTACAAAAACAAAGTTGGTAATAGTTTACTCGCTACAAATGTCAGTAACACGCATTACAATGCATTTTTACCCAGGGGGCAATAACGAAAGAGACTTCCTCGATGTGGGGAGAGAGAGCAGCTGTCACTCTTTTTGCCCCACACACATGCATGTGCCCCTACTCCTACGTGTGCTTGTTTCTGGGAGATTGAATCTCATTTGCAGGGAGCACTGCTATCAATATGCAGGAGACTCCCAGAACAGTAAAAACCGTACATTTTCATGTATTTAAAACAACCCTGGATCCACAGGACAGGACGTAAAAAGTGGACATGGACATAAGAGGGCGTTAGGTGAGATGAGACAGGCATTTATGTAAGATGGTTATTAAAAATCCACTAGTCCTATTAGGCTGTCAAATGAAACTATCATTCATGATCACAACAAGCTTGCACACATAGCTCCAGCCTACAGAGAAGGCAATAAGGCATAGTCCTACTTTGCTCAACAGAAAGCTTAGGCTACATTTTAAATCCTCCTTTTTATCTCTGATGCCATGATGTGTGATGAGCTAACTGAACACTAGCAGCTACATTTAGAATGCCAAATCCATATTTCCAGTTATTTTGCTGAGAGTAACTTAAAAGTAATGCAAATGGAGTGTAATGATACAGTAATATTGGAATGTAATGATTACTTTAAAATGACAGTAACAAGTAATAAATAATGCATTACAGTTTTGAAATCAGTCAATATTTGACATTTTAAACCTCACACACTTCATACTCTGACTCATAATTAGTCTCTACACTAATTCACATTCATTAATTCCACATAAGTCATTAAAAATGTTTGATTAATGATTCATAACCACAATTTAATGATCCAAAAGAACATTTGAACACATTTGAATGCTGATTTTTTTTTTTTTAATTTNCCACATAAGTCATTAAAAATGTTTGATTAATGATTCATAACCACAATTTAATGATCCAAGAGAACATTTGAACACATTTGAATGCTGATTTTTTTTAAAAATTTGTTTAATAAACAATTCAAATTTAAAAAAAAAATAATGATGTGTTCAGTCCATCTAAAATAAATGTGTTTGGATGTGTTTTATTAGAGCTCTCAAATTTAAAAAGTGGGTCAGATTTGAGTATAGAAGGGTTAAAAAAAAGCCTTAACAATACACAGTGCTTAAAAAATCATCCTCTTCCTGTAAGTGATGCTGACAGACATTGGTTACATTTTGAGATTTATGCTTCTGCTCTTTTGTCTGACCTCTTCTAAGTGGTTTAACATTAACAGTGATGTATTTCTGATGACAGTTGTGGGTTGTTTGCTTAATTTGTCGGGCCATTGTCAACTGGATCTGATCAAACCACACCCACACAGTCCTGGTGAAGAAGATAAGAGTTTATGAGTGTTAAACTCTAAATATGTATTACTATTATATAAGGTCTGCAGGTACTTTTTATACCAGATATATTCTCTTTTGTGCGGTAAAATATACAAAAATTCNATATGTATTACTATTATATAAGGTCTGCAGGTACTTTTTATATCAGATAGATTCTCTTTTGTGCGGTAAAATATACAAAAATTAAATTACAAGACTAAATGTGAGCTTTTCCCCTTATTTTTACAAATGATTTTGAACACTGTTATAGTTCTGATAGTTACATTGATATTAAATTTGCTGCTTTTATTAAACTATTAAACAAGAACAAAATGTAAAAATGAAGAGCAATGTGAAAACTATAAAGATTAAGGGGAATGAAACGTGCGCAANTTAAATTTGCTGCTTTTATTAAACTATTAAACAAGAACAAAACGTAAAAATGAAGAGCAATGTAAAAACTATAAAGATTAAGGGGAATGAAACATGCGCAATTTAACTTGCTATTTCATATGATAATATCTTAAGGTGAGACACTACAGGTGAATAGGGGAAACATTTTAAATAACAGATATCACCATGAAACTTTCTCAGTTTCTTACTTACACTAGTATGAAGAAAAAATGTACTACAAGTTTTGGAAATTTGTATGTTTAATTGTGCAAATTATGCATTATCTCATTATTACCTCCGCCAAANGAAAAAATGTATTACAAGTTTTGGAAATTTGTATGTTTAATTGTGCAAATTATGCATTATCTCATTATTACCTCCGCCAAGGAGGTTATGTGATCATGCTG
>JANJYP010008334.1:0-16007 GCA_024605115.1 Rastrelliger brachysoma | reverse complement strand
CTTTTGTAATCCACCTTAACAAAGCGAGCGCTTCCACAAGCGGTGCTCCCTAATCACACATGCCGTGCGCCTCCATCGGGACTCGGTCACCTGAAACAGCCTTTCCTTTTCTTCGCCCTGTCTCCGCCTGTCTCCTTCTGTTTCAATCCCCGAGGGCGATTTTCTTTATTTCAACTCTGTTGCTGACAGCTGCTCCTCTATCGAGTACAAGTCTCCTTCCTCCACTCCATCAATTACTTAAACTGGGTTGGAGTTTCGAGAGCAGAGGGGATCCACGCTACATCGGCAAATACGGAAGAACAGCAGAGGTGTGTGATTGTGCTGAGAGGGAAAGTGAAAAAAAGACAGCAAAGTAAAGAGGGAGCCTCTGAGCGCCACCGAGTGTGTGTGGAGTCTCTCTCTCTCTCATGCCTTGGCTTCTCTATGTGGGATCAGATCTGTAGAAGTTACTGGAACACAACACAGGACCTCACAGAATGAATAAATTCCGTGCCCATGTCCAGTAATGCAGTGCTGTGATCAACTGATTTTCTCCTTGTCACATCTGAAGCCAAGAGGCATTGCTCCTGAACAAACATCTCCTCATAAATAATGAAGCACTCACAGCAAACATGATATAAACAAAGCAGTGTTACACTCCAGTGGCACAGTCTGGGTGTGTGTTCATGACCGGAACATTGCCACACAGGAGGAAGGGCTGGTAAGACTAATCCATCAACACAGGCATTAGGCTCAACACTCAGCCTGACATGCGGTATTACATTACTCTACTGTACCAAAAGAAGACCAGTTCGGAGGAGTCCTGCTCTGTGTTGGCTCTTTCCCATACTCTTCAGTCATACACTATGAAGAATCTAGCACCTCAGGGCCAGTTCAGTCAGACAGTGATAAAGGAGCACAGGCAGCAGCATACCTGCGGGCCAGGCAACCTGGCCTGTACTTCATAGACACCCATGAATATTTGATACCCTCTAAAACTGGCCTTCCTGCATTACCTGCCAGTCCAACATATGCATCTGTGTGCATGACAANAGAGAGAGAGAGAGAGAGAGAGAGAGAGAGAGAGAGAGACCATGGTGGGGAAAAAAGCCCCTGACCCAAAAAAAACGTTTCTGCTGCCTTTCTAGGTCACGAGCTCCACAAGCAGGAAACTGACTGTAGATGCAATTTAGAAAAATGTGCATCTTGCTGGATAACAAGATGCCCCGTTAGCTACATATGACTAAGATAAATGTATGTACACATGCACATTTACAAAAACACATGCACACACACAGACACTGACTTGAGGTTTTGATCTATTTCTTTGTTTAATGCCGTAGAGTTACAGGTGATGTGCCTGAAGTCTTTGCCAGCTCCCTAATAAGAACAAAACAAAACAAGAACAGACATGAAATAGCGGTAGGTTAGGAGGTGAGATCTAACTTCAAAGCTTTCCAGCAGTCATCAGACTTTTCAGCTTTTACAGTGTGTGGCATGTTTATCAGGAGCTATCAACAGTATTTTGCCTCCCAGCATCATGATTTAGATGAGTCACTCTGGTCAGAGACACTTTCCAAACCTTTCCACACATAATTTAATAAACTCTTAATTATAGGGCAGAAAGTACATGCAAAATATCACCCAGAGCTCTCCAGGTTATACTAGCTTAACTTTTTCTTTGTTGCAGAGAAACAAATATGCAAGATCAATATCAAAAAGACACAACTTTTCTTTTTTTATCTCTCTTCTCGTATTTCAATAAACATTTGAATAATTCTCTTTTCTTTACCCACCTCTGAAATTCTTCTCTGCTTTGTGGACTGTGAGTCATGTTCCTTGAGGTTGAGCTTATACCGCAAGGTCAGATATACAGTACACTCTAAAATAGGTTGTATTTCAATAAATCAAAGCTGAAAGCATCATTACAAAGTACTCCTAATCCCCTCTATGCTTATGGGCGCATGTACTGTCCGAGTGTAAGGATGTTCTCTGCAATGGAGTGACTCATCAGGCTACAGAGGGATTGGTTCATTGCTCCCTGAATTCCAGGCTTTATAGGACATCTCTCTTCATTACACCTTTTTATTGGAAAACATCCCTCATTCCTGGTTTATATGCAGTTATGTTGGCAGCATTTTACACAGTGATTTAGGTAGGGGATTGTAAAGTTTGATTCTGTTGTGTGTGATAACATACTCCTTCACCTAACACTGTATCTATAGCTAAGTATGAAGAGTATTTGAAAAAGGTGAAATGTTAGAACATGGGAAATGAAGTTGTTGTACTTTTTAAAACAACCAAGGTTAACTTAAAGGCTGGCACCACCCATTTTTGATGGCTTATTCTTAGAGTTCTATAATTAGTGCGACAAAATTTAAATCAGCTCCGGTGCCAACTGTTTTAGCTCAAGTCCCCCCAAAGGGGAGAGAGGCATATTTTTATCACTCCTTCCTCCATCAGTTAAAATGTGGAACCAACAAAGGCATTAGTCATCTAAAAATGTTGCTGTGATTTAATTACCTTCATGTCAGTACACACCAGTGAACTTTGTACTCTCTATAAAAAGATATTGAGAACAAATTCTGGCAAAAACTGACCATAAAATTATTTCCAAAAGTTACATGATCCAAGTATTTTATACATAAAAAATGCAACACAAATAGTACTTTACAACATAAGAAATTACATGCACATGAGTGTTTCACATAAAAAAACCACATAAAATTCAATCACTTTAATGAGAGACAGTTGCTTCCTTTACTGTATAAGCGTTAAGGGAAGCAACTTAATCAATATTTACATTTACAGAAATATAAATATTGATTAAATAAATTTGAGTAAATAATGTAAGGCTTAACAATATTCTACTATTGCTGTGTTCATGACCTTACAGGAGCAAAAGCACTGAAAACACTGATAGTAAAATGTACCACTAAATATTTATGAAGGCCAATTATGGCTTCAGTAAATGTCAATTATCTTCCTGTTCTTTGGTTAAATACTGAATACTTTTATGTCATCAGACATCTAAAAGCTATTCAAATGAAACGGTCTGCGTTCAACTAAACTGCTCATCATCCAACCTGTGGCAGGAGTCAAAAATAGACACTCCTTTACAGTATATTAAGCAATGATACTGTGTCACTGTAATTGTTTTGAAGAGGGCTGACTTAGCGTTGCACCAGCTAATTGCAGCCAGACGACTGGAGTATGTTAAATACAATTTATTTTGACACTAGGCTCTTTTTAAATCATTCCCTGAACCAAAGAAAAGAGTAGAGAGAGATCAATAGACCATTTCACTGAAATTGCATTTCTTAAAAACAGTCACTCCATGATGCTCAGAGGTTCTTACTGCGAGCTGTTGACAGTCATAAACATGATTTATTAATTTGATAGGATCTATTTTTTTAATTTAGTTGGTAGAGGAGTCCTTTAAGATATGATTTAAAGCCAGTTTTCATATTGCTTACAAATTTTCATATATTTCATATTTGAGGGTTTTGTAAATGAGAATATAAACAGCAGACTGTTCTGCTTACATCCATTCTGTTTGACCAAACTGTTGATAACCTGCAATGAGAGGGTTTAATATACAATGAGAAACAGCTTCAGTGGAGCATGGTGAGATTAATATGTCAACTGTCAAAATTCAAACAAAGCTCTCATAAATTGTTGAGCATGCCTTGGTGAGATTTCATTTTTGGTCCAACACTCAAGTTTATCGATCGGTGGCAGTAAAGCAAAATGCTGTAGAAGGTTTCAACATACAAGGCCTGATTGGTTCTTGCTCAATGCTCACTCGACCATATTTTCAGGAGAATGTATCTCAGTGCTGTTTCCATATAATATTGAACTTCAAGGATGTATTCAGTCTACCCTACAAAAAGTTAGTATTGATTCAAATGTTAGTTATCTCTCAGCCTTGTGCAGTGTTTTTTTTTTTTTGCTTACTTGACAATAGTAGCAGTCAGGATGGAGTAATGTTTCTTCTGTGTATCTTCCTCATCAGCTTATTTTTGTGTCCATTTCAAAGCAATCATATAAAAAGGTGACCTAAAGATGATATTAGCATTCTATAAAATCCATATATAGTGGTGACAAAAGGTGTAATAATATATCACTCTACATCACCTCTAGAAATACTACTGGTACACATAGCTGGTAAACATAGCTTGTGTACTGCAGATAGCTTCTGTTTTATATATGGCAACGGCAAGAAATCAGGAACCTTTGTTACAACAATTTTGTTCGTGTATATGAGGTTAACAGATGTTCCCACATTTGTCAAAGCATGATAAATTAGTAATCCACAATAATTACATTTCAGAATTTATAAAAGAGACTTTCACATAACTTATTTTATTTAGTTTAAATATATTAATGTGTCAAATTTCAAATCTAAGATCTTGATGGAAAGACCTTCAGTAATTAACGACTTCATGTTTTGCAAGGGGGAGCAATGCAGGACTTTTAGAAAAAGTCTGTATCCTATCAGTGTCCCCCATTTTTTGGATCATGCTGTGGGTCTTTAAGCATAATACAGCTTGACTAATCCGATCATCATCACCCTTATCAGTGCTAATGCCATGAGTGAAATTAGTAATTAATGTCAGCAATTAGTTCTGCCTTTGAAAATGACACACTGCGATGAAATATTAAACTGCTACGAGAATAGGAATACTCATGTACTGTAGCTCTTTTTGTCTGGTTTGGGCCTACGGTGGTTTTATTTCATTTCTAACTCTGTCACAATACCATTCGCCTTATTATAATGCAAGTTCTTGGGCTGTTCTAGGGGGGCAGGCCATGCTTTAGGTGGATAAATCACTGGTTTTAGAGGGAAAGAGAGAAAATGAGCTGAAATGACCACATTATGTGTTTGCGTGTGCTCTCACAACAGGTGCAAGAATTCTGAATGGATGTAATTTCATTGGGCTCCATGCAGTTAAAGAAAAGAAAACAATGGGATTTTGGAGTGGATCCAAAAATTCTTTCTTTTAACAAGTGTGAGAGAAAATATATTGATTCAGCCCTGAGATGTATTTTCTTGTTTACTGAGAAAATATATTGATTTACTCAAACCTCTTATTTGTTGGTGATTCCACGCCTGTTCTGTACAACTTGCTGTTTCATTCAGGAGCCATGGCACAGTCACAAACATATATCTCTATGTTGTGTGATGTATAGCAAACACCCTCATCCATTTAAATGCCACATTTTTGATAGACAAGGAGAGCATTGAAATCTCTACTGGAAAGCTTCTTCACNGAGAGAGAAATCAAAATTCCAAGTAATAAGAAGACATTGTAGTATTTCTAACAGGCAGAGCAGAGAAAGACCATAAAAATGATTTGGGGGATATGAGAAAGACATAAATTAAAAATACTGCTTTGAAAAATGAATACTTACAATTGGTGCAACTAGGCCATTGTCTGCTGTTCTCACACTTTGTTATTTGTTGCAAATGTATTTGGAGAGAACTGTTGTGAGGAAAAAGGGAAATAACTCTATAATTAACTGGATATCAGTAAATCAGTTCAGTCATATTGTGCAACTTTTTGGTAAAGGTCAGTGATAACACTATTATTATCTTCAGTCACTAACGCTTAATTACTCCTTCAGAGTTTAGCTGATGCCGTGATGTCTGACAATGTTTGCACTGAGACTTAAAATACTAAAAATATAGATCTATACAGTTATACATGCAGTATAGGATATGCTTAAATTTAGTGTATGAAAAAGTTTGAATTTTACCAAGATATGGTGTGAGTGGGACAAATAATGCTGGACAGAGCTTCACAGTGTAGTGTTCCAGGCTGTATGTCCCCAATTTCATCAGGGACCTTTGTTGCATCACACCCCCTTTCTTTCATCATATTTTCTTTTACTTTTGCTCAGGATTGAGTAATGAATGCATGTTTGCAACATCAAGAAAGCATTACTAGTGATAAACAGATACATAGATACATAGGTATAGAAAAGAAAAACACTAAAACAAACAAAATAAAGCAAAAGAATTCCCCAAAACAAAACCAGTTAAGTATTGCTTTTGCAGAACTGTGTTGAAGTTCCTAGTCCTGTCCCTGGTGACAGTGAAACTTCATTATGAACAGAATTTCTGAGCATGTGTATTCCAGTCAAAAAGAAAGACAAGCAGGATGGGTATCAAACACAGACGTCTATCCTGCCTGTTCATTTTCTCCCTGATATCAATCAGCTCCCCCTAGATATCATACCCACCAAATTATTTGACTTTGTCCTATATATCTTACAGTACATACATTTGAGAGCAGTTTGAGTTTAACAGTGGCTGTCACAGCTGTCAATCACACTGTCACACTCTATTTATATATTGTTAAATAACTAATTAAAAACAAATTTATCAGAAAAATGAGCACGTTGGGAAAATGAATATCCCTGTAAGGCTCAGTCTTAGACTCATTACAGTTTTCAATATTATATATTTTCCACTCCACCATTGTATATTTCACTTGGGGAAATTATTCATAAATATAAAATACATGATAATGTTCACTTGAATGCAGAAGACACCCAGCTATATACACCAATAACACTGACTGATACCAGTGGTCTAAGAACTCTTATATTCTACATCAATGAGATCAAGTGTTGGATGTCCAGCAAAATCCAGAGATTGTTTTATTTGGCTCCCAAATAAGCTTGGCAGTTAGTCGATACATGTTAAGCCTTTTGCTAGAAGCCAAGGTGTGCTTTTTAATTCTGACCTTAGCTTTGATTCCTAAGTCAAGAGAATGGTAACATAACGCCTTATTGATGTAAGGTCCAGAATGCAGCAGTGATGACCCCTATATTTACCTTACTACATGTGCTACCTGTTCATTTTAGATTTTTTTTTATTTCTTCCTTAAAACGCATTTGTACATATTTTAGTCTGCTACTTGCTGTTATGAAGAGTTTATATAAGCTTTCAGGGTTTCATTGTTCTGTGTGACTATTGTTTATAAAATACAAATAATTGTATTAGTATTAGTATAAGCATTAGTATTAGTATTATCTCCTATGAGAATATTGTGAGCAAATTGTGCTCACTCTCCTTTCATGTCTAAAACTGCTCCCAGTAATATCATTTTAATTTGATTCTAAGAGAAACAAGCCAAGGTGCTCCTTGTTATTCATGAGAACTCAACCTGCCATCTGTTATCACAGCAAAGTCTGTCAAAAGCTAACCTAGATGTATAACTCTTCCCACTGCATGGTGGTCGACATTTCTGTTTCAAAGAGACAGTTGTTGCAAACAGCATCGTGTTGCTGCCCTCTATGAATTTCAGTGTGATTTATGGCCATACAAACCCCAGCAATTACACAAATTATAGACGCTTTAAAATCAGATCTGTTTTATTCCGACGCATGACATCAGACAGAACAAGTTCAATTAACTTTGACAAACATGAGCACTTTTGATCTTTTTAGTTTTTATCTCCTATTTTATGCCTTTTGATGTCAGAAATAAAGCAAACAAGCAGAAGTGTACATACTTTGATACAAATTCCTCTAATAACCTTTGAGGAAAAAACTTTAGAGGATACATTTGTGCATCTCCGCCTTACCATCCAGCACCTGAATTTCAAGATTTCTTGCCAAAATTCAATAACTAAAGTCAGAGGCAAGCCTATTTGATCATCAAGGCGGATTTGTTAACACGTGAGGTTGTCATGGCAAAGGAGGCTTTTGAATTTTGCACATTAAAGAGTGCTTTGATTTTATTCGCCTTTGGTTAAATCCTTGTCCAATATCTAAATGCTACTCACATATAGCATAAATAAAGATGTAAATTGTCAGGAAATTATATAAGGAATACAATGATGTCAAGTATAATTGAAGTGACTGTTACGGTTTTTTAAGTCAAGCAGTGTCTGTCTGATTAAATGAATGAGTTCAGTGTAAGAGGAACATTCTAGATCTGTGAAACTTTCCATCTAAATAGCACAAAGTGGTAAACTTTGAATTTGTAAAAACTCAGTCTCCCTAGTCTCATTCATGAAACACACTGTGGCACACTGTGATGTGTCATTGTGTATCTGAGCACACTGCAAAGGTTATTCTCATGGTTCATTGCTAAAGCTGTCTTTGATACATCAAGCTTTCCAGCTCAGTCCCACTGTGCCATCCCAGTCTTCCCAGCTACTGACTGTGAACCCCAGAGGGAGCTTGTTTTTTTTTTTCACCTCTACTCTTTCTCCCACTCCACTAGCCGTCTTCGCTCCAACTCTCTCTCTCTACAAAAACATTACATTCTCTACACGTACTGTGCAAAAACAGTTGCTACTAGAAGTGATGTGAGAATGCTTTCAGTAGTTTTTATTTATCAGTTTAGTCTTCAAAAAAGCATCTAAACCAACTCAATACTTGTCAATTCATATTTTTAATATATATTTTTTTTAAACTGCAAGACAAAATACTTACTTACTGCATTGCAAGCAAGAAAAAAACCCAATAGATACAAGACCATTAAACAAATATGTTTTTTTTCTGGAGACAAATATAGTGAGGTGATGTTAGCTGTTGTGTGTTCTGTAGATATGATGTTTATGCACCGGTGCTTGTGTGTGTCTGCGTTCCACTCTGTCAGGCTGGGATGAAGTTCAGATGACGGTTGTGTGAGGCGGTAGAGGAGGGTAGAGAGGTTGGGTTTGGCATACCAAAGGGAAGCATTGGACACTCTGTCAGACACACACAGATGCAGTCGACACAGAATTCCCTGTGTGCCCTTAATGTTAATTTTACACAATATAAATATAACTATAGTTTCCTTAAGTGAATTTTGCTATTTTGGTTATAACAGTAGTTTATTGTCGTCATTGTATATTCAATAGTATGAGGATTGATAGTATGAGGGTCAGACTTTTGAGGGGGCCTGTTTGTTAAGGACAGCCAGTTACATTGACTTGTGGTATTGCTTGAGAGGATGAGAGGTGACCCATTGTGCCCTGAATGAATCTCAGGTTTCCAGGTATAAGTCAGGGCACAGTCTTGACAGTTCCTATGTTGTTAAATAATGTTATGATAGTTGGGGAATTAACATAGAGAGAAAAAACATCCAGAGAATACCAGTAAAGTAACTGAAGACCAACCAGTCACTGTTTATTTTCATCTGTGCTGTCAAAACAAAGCCAATCTCCCCTTTTTAAAAAAAAAAAAAAAGAGTTCAACCAAAGTGTGATGTGTGCGCAACACTACTGCTACACAGCTATATTATTTGGCTGACACAATCATGTTGAAATCAGTCCTCATACTCACATTCATTTAGGACATTCTGTCTTTCTTCCAAAGGGTTCTTTTGATATATGATTGAATGATAACCCTAAAACTTTTCACTCCATTAACACGGAAATACAGGTGCTCTTTTCATCCTGCATATCTCTTGTGATCAGAAATACCTTAATGATACCTCACTAGTAACATTTCATCTTGCCTATAGCAGTAAGCCTGAACAGAGCACAGCAGTGTCTCTAATGTGCATGAGCAGTTTTGCGGAACGGACAGAAGACACGCCTTCAGCAGGAGAGAGTGATGGCACACTGGGAGTGATAGGCTACTGGAACACCCGTGCAGCTTGGCATGGTCCAGTGATGAGTCTTTCCAAAGGTGTTAGGTAACCATCACTAATAGGGATGCACATTAACCCCGGCCAACAATTGTCTAGCTATTCATGACTGCCAAGGGAAGCTGCTGTGGCAGTGCCAATATAATAGGCTCAACTTTCTTCACCCTCCTGCCCATTCTGGCACCAGCTTTTTCCACATGACAGCTGGGAAGTCATTAGCAAACTACCACATTGCTCAAAACACAGAAGAACCTCTCTCATTTGTGTGTAAAGATGCAACACCTTAATGTCAGAATGAGTTTCAGCGGCCAACTACTTGCCTATATGATATGAAAAATGATGAGCCTTTTTTTTTTCAGTCTAAACTAGTCACGTCCAAAAACTTTAAGGTAATAAAAAAACAATCAATTTAAAGAGGGTGCAATATATCATTAAAAAAGCACAGTCTATCTCACAAAGTCAAAAAGCTGAAGATGTCAGAATCGTAAAGGATTATTATTAATTCATCCCGAAATTAAAAAGGTTGTCATGATATCTTCCTTACANATTTAAAGAGGGTGCAATATATCATTAAAAAAGCACAGTCTAAATAATATTTGTGAATGGTGCCTGTCTCACAAAGTCAAAAAGTTGAAGATGTCAGAATCGTAAAGGATTATTAATTCATCCCGAAATTAAAAAGGTATGTCATGATATCTTCCTTACTGTTGAAACAGCTAATCAGATAAATATAGACACATACATCTATGTTTAGTACAAATCTTCACTATCATGGCTTGTGTGGCTATTGCCAAGTGGCAATTTGATTTCTGGCATANGTTTAGTACAAATCTTCACTATCATGGCTTGTGTGGCTATTGCCAAGTGGCAGTTTGGTTTCTGGCATCATCAGTCAGTGTCATAAAAAAAAGAGTTGCAGGCATGGGAACAAGCTCGTTCTCTGACTCTCAAATGAGCACTATTACATCCAAAATGCAAGTGTTGCCATCAGCGAACATAGCACATATTACAAGGACAAAAACATCATGTTGCCAATATTTACATAGACATTACTTTCAGTTTGAGATAATGAAATATTGACACATTTTACCACAGTTGTTCAATTTCAAATGTGTCAGACTCATGGCCACTAAAATTTATCATGTTGCTATATGGATCTATGACAGATACCATCAGTTTTGAATGCACACTCAGTGTATGCATGTAATTTAAATTGCATAGATTTTTCATAGTAGACATTTTGACCCATCATGGCAGGAAAAGCATGGTTGGACCTGATACGTATATTATCTGATTCGACATGTCACAAATGACTGCTTAGAAGATCTGTTGCAAAATGAATCTTCAGAGGCAGACATTTTAGCATGGCCTGCTGATAAATGAACACATACACAAAAAAAAGTGTTAAAGCACAGCCCACATGTATGGCTAATTCATAGTATTTATAAAGATTGCTTTCTATTCATATTAGCAAGTCATGATTTACTTTGTATATTGGATTTCTGGTATGAATGGGATATCTAAATTAATCACAACCATCATTATCCTGATATCAGTATGCGTCCATATAGGCCTACAAATCACCAATACAATCATCAGCAATGTCAGTAGCAGAGTAGTAGACTCTGAAAAACTCAGAAGATGGGAGTAGAGTTGGGTATATTTACTGTTGTCTGTATTTCTTTTCAAGTAACAACAAAGATATGATACATGTAATAAATTCTGTGATGTGTTATTGCATGTCAAAATAAAAGATTAGCCAAAATGACACCTGCTAATTATACAAACCCAACCTTTATATAATAAACCATCTATAAAATGGATTTGTGAAATATAACAGATGTAATCCTGTGGCTTGCTTTGTAATAGCAATACCAGCAGAACCAGAAGCTAACAAGTGTACTGCAGTATCAGAAATGTAGGATTAAGCAGAAAATGAGCATTAGGCTACACAGAATGTTCAAATATCTACGAACACAACAGAAAAAGCTGCATAATATTATACTTTCATGAAATAAATAACACGAGCAAAAATAAAAATTTAAAAACACAGGTTGCTAAAGCTCATAGCAGACCTCATTGCATAAAGACTAGAACTTTCAAGAGAAGACAAATGGTGGCTGAGCTGGCAGCATCACCTGACAAAATTAACAAATAGCATTGAAGGCAGATACAGGAGGAAATAAGTGCAATGCTCATAATGCCCACAAGAGGGAGAAACACAGTGTGTAACTACAGAACATGACACTGATGACAATCGTGAACGTTATTAATTAGCTTCACCTGTGTTTTTCTTGATGACATTTCAAAGTGTCGAAATAGGGTTGTTATTATTATAGTGACTTTAAAGTTATGGAGTCATTTGGCACAGTAAGCCTCACAAGAATTTGGCAACTAACTGAAAGAAAAAGGTAGGAAATATTAAATAATAATATTTAATATATAAAAGTAAAATAGTAAGCTGAGTAAGTGATAGCCTACGTAGCTAGGTTACATTTATCATTTCAACAGTGCAATATTTATGCCAGCAGTTTGCACTTAATGGAT
The DNA here is from genome assembly GCA_024605115.1 of Rastrelliger brachysoma. Lineage (NCBI taxonomy): Eukaryota > Metazoa > Chordata > Actinopteri > Scombriformes > Scombridae > Rastrelliger > Rastrelliger brachysoma. Next base: position 3,889 of record JANJYP010008334.1, on the reverse strand, counting down.
AAATTTCAGGTTTTAACAACTGTTTTTTTTTCTTTTTAGTCATATGATATTTACATAAACAACATTAGTTATACTGAAATGAAAAACATTAGCAAGGAATTGAGGGGCGTTGCATAACAGTGTTTCATTTCATAGTGCTGGGATTAGGTGGGCGGGGTTCCCAGTATGCTTTGAGGCCATGCGTTTTTAGACACAAAATATTAAAACAATATTTTTGTAAATCACCGTGGATGTTATCTTATACGCATTGATCAGTGATACATTCTTTTTAACCACTGCGAAAGCTTGCCATATTCAAGAACGCATTTTGCACCATGAATGAAGTAGTGTGCAGTTAGTCTACATCAGTTAGCGATNAAAGCTTGCCATTTTCAAGAACGCATTTTGCACCATGAATGAAGTAGTGTGCAGTTAGTCTACATCAGTTAGCGACTGTAGCATAGTTATAATATTAATTACCGATTTCAGTAACTGTAATTCCTGTTGTCGAGCGGTGTATGGGGCATAGGGATTATTAAATATACAGAATGAATGCCTGAAAGGATGTTATTGCTGTATTGCTTACCCCAGTATTCATAAGTGGAAGAAGCTGAATTCAAAACGCTTTGCATCAAAAATTAAAGCTTGAAGTTAGAGCTGCTAACAGAAGGAANTGGGGCATAGGGATTATTAAATATACAGAATGAATGCCTGAATGGATGTTATTGCTGTATTGCTTACCCCAGTATTCATAAGTGGAAGAAGCTGAATTCAAAACACTTTGCATCAAAAATTAAAGCTTGAAGTTAGAGCTGCTAACAGAAGGAGCTGCTAAAATGATGACAAAGGAGGAAGAAGGTAAACAACAGGACAAGAGCTGTTTTCAGTTTGTATGTGTGTGTTTGTTTGGAAAAATGTTTAAAACAGTCTCGAGCAGAAAAATCTTTTCACCCTTTTTCATTTTTGTATTCTTCAAAAAGATCACAAAGTTTTTTTGTTATGACAAATTTTCAATTGTTGGGGTGAATTAAGGGGAAATAATGCTCAAACCATCTGCAGTCAGGAAAAAAAGCACATTTCACTCTGTTACATTGTTGCAGTATTGGAACAAGTATATGCTATTTTTCCAAAAACCTGTCTTTAATGTATTTAAGCATGCCTTAAGTGCAGCTTTCGGTATATTAAGTACAAATTAAATGGTTTCAACTGAACACAATTTGAAGTATAGTCATTTTAAAAAGTACAGTAAAGCATACTAAGTATACTTTCAGAAAACATACTGAAGTATATTCTCTTTAATTTGGGCAGCACATGAATACTCAGGTGATCGACAGTTTTCATGTTGTTTTTTTCCATTGGACATCCTTTTCCAGTCACAAGTCTTGCTGCTGTGTTTGCACTTTGCTCGTTTTCAAAGTCTTTTTGGGTGGCTGTAATCTGGGTAGTATATGTCTCTGATGTCTTGGTGTAGTTGGCAGGTGGTTAAGAAGTGCACGGTTTCCACTTCCTGCTGTGTGCAGTGGGTGTACAATCTGTCTCCTCTGGGGACTAAGGTCTGCCTCTTCTTGGCTGTGCTCATGGAGTCTGCACATGGTGAAGGATTTTCTTAGTTTTGGAGTGGGCACAGAGGTCAGATATTCTCTGTTTAGGGACAAAGCATTCCAGTTTGCTGTAGTTCTGAGCTGATTCTTTCCAATGTGTCGACTTATTTCCTTTTTGTTTTCTTTGGTTTAGTCGAGATTTCTGTCTCAGGGCTCTGTTTGTGTTTGTGAACAGATTCCCAGAACCAGCTTGCTGAGGGTGGTTCTCTCCAGTGTCTCTGTATGTGAGGGCTTTGTTAGATGAGAAACATGTTAGGATCACTTTCTTGCTGTGATTATAACATTTAAATGATTTATCTAATTTATCTAATTTTGTTCTCAATTTTCCATGGGATGTTGAGAATAGATTTTCAGAATTATGGTTGCAGAGTCTCAATTTGTTGTTTGTCCCATTTTGTTAATTTTTGGTTGGCGAGTGGGTCCAATAGATGTGTGTAAAAATGTCTTCTTGCCTTGTCTCTTAGGATGTTACCTGTATTGCTGATGTTGAGAGTTTGTGTGTGTGTAGTTTTTGTATATTCTAAAGCAATGATATCTACATATAATTTATATTTGTGGTTTTAGAGGCTGGGTCTTTTTTGGAATATCATTCTTGTCTTGGGTAACTTTTGTCTAGGCGCTGGGCTTTCAGAACTGCTACGTAAGATCAAAGTTTTGTGTTTGCAGACAGGAACACCAGATCATTTGCAAACAGATGTTTGACTTCTGTGTCTGCCAGACACTGCAGACGTACCAGTTCAGTGATGTGTATGTTGGGAGCTGAAACTGCATTCTCTGTTTTGTGAATGAAACACCAGTTGAGGCAGCTAAGATGTATTTGACCAATCAATGATTGTCATCCCTGAAAACCCAAAGTTCCTGCACCCCAAGTCTCTTCAGCAAGGACTGTCATTCACCACTGTGTTTCTACATCCAGTGGAAGAAAAATTGTGTTCCTTCAAAAATTCCCTGGGGAAGGTTCCTGCAGTTGACACATGAATGACTTGTGTAAATTATAGCCTACAAGATCTGTAAGTTATTCAAAAATGTGTGGAAAACATTTAGACTATAGATGAAAGAGTCTAGAGCCAACCACAGCTGTATACTTTGCACCTTTGTGACACTTTTCTTGAGACTTAGAACAAAATGGTTTCCTTTGAGAGGCTCCTGAGTGCCTAACACTCCTAAACTGCAGTTGAGCGAAATGTCCACCAGAGAGCAGCAAAATATCACTTTGAATCATCATCAAAAGTTTATTTGACAATCAACTTGAGACAACTAAAAGCTACCAAATTTTCTGGCAGTAGAGAACTTGACAAAGTGTAACAGAGTAGCACAGAGACTTTCTGAAATAAATTCTGTTAGACATGACACATTTTTGTTTGTGCTTTTAGCTACAGCACCTGCATCCTTGAAGAGTGCCCAGAAGAGCAACAGTCATTGTAAGTAAGATTTATTTTTTTTACCTGCAAACAAAATAAAATTGAAGACTATTATATATTATATTGTAGTTGTCCAAACTGTCTTGCTTTTCAAAAACATATCTACTCCCATATTCCACCACAGAGGTGCATTCCTTGATGTCTCTACTTCATTCATTTTTAGTCCCTTCATAATATTTGTTACTTACAAGACATGATGTGCCAGCCTGAGCAACCTACAGAAAGTTATATATAGAAACCTATAGTATTACAAACCTTCTTGTTAACCTACAACTAATCTAAAACAATAAAATGCTTTTTTTGCTCTCTATAGAGAAAAAATGTGTAAATGAACTGACTACAAAATCTGAAGATTTATTACATAAAACATCACCTTACATTTGTAGGAGAGGTTAGTACAGCTGCTGCAAGCAAGTGATTTATTCTCTTCCTGAGTGGGAGGAACATAAAGGGACTAGAGGATATTGCTGCCCTTACTTTATTTAAATCTGCACCAATTTTCACACAGATGGCAGCTGTTCAGGCAGTGATTTTGATGTTGTTAGAAGAATATATTTAATTCTAGGATTGCAGGAGCCAGCATAGTACTTCGAACCATTGTTTTCCTAGTTCTTATGAGAGGAGGAGGAGGTGCATTTCTGCTGGCTGCCACAGGAGGACACACTTGCTCTGTTGCCAACTGTGTGTGTGAATGAAGGATGAAGATGTGAAAAAAGGCAAACAACTTTTTACCAGGATAAAAAAAAGACTCAAATTAGCTTTGACATACTGCAAAAAGTTATCATAACTGAAGAAGGCACGGTTTGTCTCATATCTAAGTGACATTTTAACACAGCACTGAGAGTCCAGACCAGGGGTGTCCAATTCCGGTCCTGGAGGGCCGTGTGT
>JANJYP010008312.1:0-23145 GCA_024605115.1 Rastrelliger brachysoma | reverse complement strand
CAGCAGTTCTGTGGGCAAAAATGCCTTGTTGATACCAGAGGTCAGAGGAGAATGGCTAGACTGGTTCGAGCTGATAGAAAGGCAACAGTAACTCAAATAACCACTCACTGCAACCAAGGTATGCTGAAGAACATCTCTTAACGCAAAACACGTCGAACCTTGAGGCAATTTAGTACCAATAGTACCAATTGATTTAGTACCAATTGAGCATTGTTGCAACGCCACAGCCTACCTGAGTATTGTTGCTGACCATGTCCATCCCTTTATGACCACAGTGTACCCATCTTCTGATGGCTACTTCCAGCAGGATAACGCACAGTGTCATAAAGCTCGAATCATCTCAGACTGGTTTCTTGAACATGACAATGAGTTCACTGTACTCAAATGGCCTCCACAGTCACCAGATCTCAATCCAATAGGGCACCTTTGGGATGTGGTGGAACGGGCAATATGTGAGGCTGCTTGAGGCTTCCTGACAACATACTATATAAAGATCAGAACACTAATTTTCCCCCTTCATGCCGTCAGTCGAAGAGGTCCATAAGTTAGCTATTATAGCCTGCTTATAGTGCTCACCAGCTGTGCATGTCTCCCACACTTACTTCCTCCTTTGCCACTTACAGTTAATATGAAACCAGGCAATGCAGTGCTAACACTACAATGTAAACCACATCTGCATTTGAAAGACTACGCTCACTTCTTTAAATTTATAGCATACTTCCTGGATTCAGGTGTGATTTCACTCTCTCTCTCTCTCTCTAGAATTAAAAACCTCAGTAGCTCATTAGAAAATAAATAAGAGAAAACAGGGCAAGACAGAAGGGCAAACACACAAGAAAATTTATAACTACAACTGAAACAACTTTAATTTGTTTCTTGGTGTTTTGTTACTAAATTGAAACATACACATAGATAAAACTAAATTCCTTATTCAATAAGGCATTTATTTTTTATCTATGTGTATGTATTCTGGACACAATAAGGCTTATTGTGTCCAAAAATAAAGGAGAGAAAATAGTAAGGAAAGAGTGAGGGAGAAAACGGAGTGCAAAAGAAAAGGATGAGCATAAAAGCAAATTAAACAGAAACATTACATGGTCTGTATGTCACTGTTATTAATTAATATAAATATATACAGCTAAAACTCAGTAGTCAATAGTGGCAACACAGTGGATTTCATATGCTGTGAAATACTGAAGTGCCATAGTTCACAAGAAAAGTCTGTGACTGCGTCACAAATATCAGGCATGTTTGGTTTGCAGAGATTCTCTCCAGAGCCAGGTTTATTTCTCACAAGCACAGGATTTAACAAGGTACTGCCAGGTGTGTACACTCTCTTGTGACTTTGGAAGCCACAGTGGATTTTCCAAAGTAATTGTGAATGAGCAACAACACAATATTTGTTACTGATGAAAAAACACTATGCACAAATCTGTAGTTTTAACAAGTTGTCAGTTCTCTCACTGTGTCTCACATATACACACAACATGTTGCTGTGGGAGATCAACATGGGATATATGTAATTGATCATATCCCTCATGTGCAATCAGCACTCAAATTAGAACAGGTCTCCTTTAATGTAGCTCTTTCACTACAAATAACAAAACACCCATTTTGTTACAATTTAAATGTGACATGTTGACACAGAGATCATAATGCTGCTGCTGTGTTTTAGACAGCACAGCGGTTTCAGAGTGAGATGTTTGCGGTGGAGCGGCACGGTTGGGTGAGATGGGGACGTTTATTTGTTCTATTTAACGTGAAACAATAATTAAATTCAAGATTCACAAGCTTTCACCGCAGCGTAGACCAAAGTCAATTGTAGAAGATCATCAAATCTGGGTGAACTTGACAGATTTGAAAAGGAAGAATAGACTGGGATAGCTCAGGAGACGTGTAAGACTTGTGGGAAACTATAACAAAAGATTGCAGGCTGTTATTCAGCAAAAATGATGCATGATTGCCTATTAGCATCAGGGGGCTAATTATTTTGTCCCTGGTAGTTTTTGGTTTTTGTGAAATAACTTTGTTCCTGTGTGCAAATAAAAATATTGGAAGCATCCAAAATGAAAGCAGGGTGCTTGGAAAAGCTGGGTTAAAAATTGATTGCTCTCTTTTACAGCACTTAGGAAATACTTAATAAAAACGAAATTTTCAAGGGAGGCTAATAATTCTGGCCTCAACTGTATGTGTACAACTCCCCTCACAGAACAGCATAACCTGGCTCTAACCAAAATAGAAAGAGAAGTGGGAGCCCCTGATGCACAACTGAGTAAGAGGACAAGTAGATCAGAGTCTGACTACTTACAGCTACCTCAAATGGTAGTCATTAAATGGTACTTACAAAGCACCAGTCTCTGTGTCAACAGTGGAGAAACAACTCCAGGATGTTGGTCTTCTAGGCTGAATAGCCAAGAAAAGGCCAAGAAAAGGAAAAGAGTAAGATGGGCAAAAGAAAATACAGAGAAGATTGGAAAAATGTATTATGGACAAATGAATCTAGGTTTTAAGTATTTGGCTCACAATGGAGAACAAATGAAAAGATGCTGGAGCTGTGCATAACACCATCTGTCAAGCATGGTGAATGGATGGTGAATGTGATAGCCGAGGGCTGCTTTCGTGCTGACAAAGTGGGAGATTTGTACAGGATAAAAGGGGTCTTGAATAAGGAAGACTATCACTTCATTTTGAAATACAATGCCATGCCATTTTTTTTTCCTATAACAGGACGAAGACCCAAAGCACAGCCCCAAACTATGCAAGAACAATATGGGAAAGATACAGTCAACTAGTATCTTGTCTTACAATGGAATGGTCAGAGTAGTCAACAGACCTTGGATCCTGTAGTGGGACCAGCTTGACTACATCTTAAGTGCCCAGCGAATAGTACTCTAAGAGGCATAGGGTAAAATTTCTTCAGATTATGTCAACAAACTGACAGCTAGAAAGATCAGTCAGGCTGTAACTGCTGCAAATGCAGGATTATCTAATGAAAGCAAAGTTTGAAGGACAAAATTATTTCAAGCAAAAATCATTATTTCTAATCATGTTAATGTCTTGACTAAATTTTCTATTCACTTAGCAGCACTTTATTCAAATTGAGTTTTCCACAACAATATGAAATTTGATCACATAATTTTAATGTGTGGCTCGCTCGGTGGCGTAGTAGGTTGGAGCGTGGCTCGAGTCCCGGCCGGAGCGTCCTTTGCTATGTGTCTGCTGCCCCCTCTCTCTCCCGTTTCCTGTCTACCAACTTTACAATAAAGGTGTCTGTGCCAAAAAAAAAACAACATAATTTTAATGTGTGTAAATATATATAGTGGTTTATTTATGAGATGGATCCTGAATGGATATGACAAACCAACAGACAAATAAAGTAAATTCAATTACTTTTGCTTTTAAAGATGTGTTCCAATTATTTTATGGCATGGCACAAATGGTGATAATAGGTTGACTGCGACACAGTCATAACGGTGTCTTATTAGGATGTTAAATGTCAATTGCCATACAAATTCTGATTTGATTTATTTGGAATAAATACATTACAGGTCAACTAGTCAAAAAGAAAGTTGAACAAGAAACAAGAGAAACAATAAAATGCATGTTAAAAAGCATAATTTATAAGAGAGGTCATTTAAGCTTTACCCTTTCTTTCCACAGATCCATGCATGTTATTTATGAATCCTTTCACAAAGAACCTTAGATTTTATGCTACAGATCCCATCAGAAATCAATACATCGATAGGGACAGACTGAATCTTATGTAAAAGCATTTATTAAAAAAAAAAAAAACCCACAAACTACAATTGTGTTATAAGTAATAGAGGTCATTACATGAAGTTAATGGAATCATTGACCTGTGATGTAACAGGATTGACCTGTTCTAATGTACCTGCTTTGCATTTAATCTAGGAATTTTTTTGCCACAATGACTTTTGACAACTGCTAAAGACCAGGAAATGACCTGGCATTCAGCTAATAGATACACACTGAATCTTCAAACAGTCCATAATTAAGTATCCTTCACAAATATGTCCTGCACACAGTGAATTAAACAAATGAAGTGGCTGTTGTAATGGCTAGAGATGGCATTTCCCTCTTGAGAGTTTCCATGATTTAAGGCAACATCAACATACATTACTCTTACAAACAGAAAGCTTTCCCCTTTGGAAATGCCATAGGCCACCTCAAAAGGCTGTCATTTTTTTTTAGATATGGTACTGTATGTTTAGCTCAAAAGCACTCATATAAAAAGGTTTATCCCTTTGATGGTTGAGCCAGTCTGAAGAAGTGTAACTGGCAAGTTTCTTAACGAGATAATATTATATTGAGTCAATGGACAACGATTTAATGGTTGCCGTTATTATCACAGTGTCACAAGTCTGCCACAATATGATTTCAATTTGATTCAATTCAGAAGACAATGATTAATATGAGACAATCATATGCTAATTTAACACAATCACTTTTTATATCAAATCACGAATAGCAACTAAAATATCATTTCATATTCCTATTTCTAAGCTCATCCAGACATTTACATGAAATTTAATCTCGCCTATTGCTGAGTTTAAAAATTTTCACGTCCTATAAAAGAAAAGTGAAAGATCATTAGGTTATTAATCTCATACATTAAAGCAGGATGTTTTGCTTTTCTTTCAGAACTGTGGTGTCTACATTGCTGGTGAGGAAAAGACAAGACAACCTGCATACACTCAGCAGCAGCACATTACAGGACTTTCTGAGTTGTCAAATTTACAGTATGTCTGAAGCATTTGTTGATAGACTTGCCTCTGATCCAGCTATGGCCATGTTGCTGGCTGCTGAAATGCAAAATTACAGGAGTGATACTTCTTTTCAAGTTGTGGTGAACACTGGTGAGGATGTCTTTTTTTTTTGGTTGTCATCAATGCAACTTGCTTGTTGATCACTGAATCTATGTAGATTGATGCACCTTTACACCGTAGTACATGCAGTAGCAAAACCGCCGAAGTGTAAAACTGGTGTTTTTTTTCTTGTTTTGTTTTTTTAAACTGCATCCCTGCCTTGAAAATAAGCATATCGGCTCGCTCGGTGGCGCAGTAGGTTGGAGCGTAGGCCATGTAGAGCAATGCTCGCGGCGGACCCCAGTTTGAATCCCGGCTGGAGCGTCCTTTACCGTATGTCTACAACCCCCTCTCTCTCCCATTTCCTGACTGCTAAATTTGCAGTAGGGGCGTCTGTGCCAAAAGAATCTTTGGTCTTTGATTGCAGTTACTTTATTAATATTTAAAGAGGCAGAGAATAAATCTGTCAGCTAAATTCAGCTACCAATTAAACTAAAAAATAAACGTACTAATAACAGGCAGTGGTAAATAGCATAAGTCAGAGTGACACAATTAGCAAGCTACATGGGAAATAACAAGCATGTTTCAAAATGACTGAACCTGATGCACTGAAAAGACAATCTGAAAATGGATCAGGGGCTAGTCCTACAGTATTATACTGTATAATGGGTATAGTGGGTGCATTACAGAGATCATAATCATACTTTTAAGTCCTTCTCTACCACTATCAAAAAAATTAGGGTGAAATTGAAATGGAAACATGTAAAATGTTTACATTAGAGACCAAATTTGGAGAAACTTGCATGTGTTGTAAAATCCAGTTGCCACATTTACTTTCCTAATTAACTGGCAATGCCTGTGAAGCCTTGCCTAGGTATGCTGCATTAATTTAAATTCCCTTGATCAATTTAAGGCTTAGAAAGTTTTTTGAACTACTCTTAAAAATGTCCACTAATAAGACAGCTCACATTAGCACAAGTATAATCTAAGTGCAACCAAACCGCCATAAAAGCAGCAAGACATAAGGCTTTTGGATTAAAACTCATAGTATGAGACTGTTACACCTTCTCATTTTTGTCACATTTATTTCTATGTATGGCTCAAACATTTGAGAAGAAAAAAAGCAGAGAGGCTCTCCTTCTGGATAATTTTAGAAAGTCAGATTGCCATGATACTCTGTTGATAGCACAGAAAAGAGGTCATGAATATTAGTTTTAATGGTGTGGTGAAGGAGCTTGTCTGGTTCTTAAATTCTTGATGTCAGACAGCTAGACTTTATTTAGAGAAAGTAAGAGATCTTCTGCTGTGTTAAATTATACCCCAAGTCTTGAAAGACTTGCAATTTCTTAATAGTGCTCTTCATGCTTGATGAAGAGGAAAAGAAGCTGTGAAAACTAAATGAGCATTTCAGCCGGTAAATTTGGGCTTTCTGCAAAATTAAAAACTACCGGAAAGGAAAAATGGTGATTACTACCAACTGATGTTTCTTATGTTCTGCTGCAACCTACAAACTTTTTATGATGTATAATTTGCAGTCGAATTAGAAAGAGATGACAAAACAACCTAAGGGTTTTAATTAAATTATTCCATTAAAAAAAAAGTACAATACAATAATTTAAGTATTTTCAATTGAAACAGTTTATACGTGCATAACAGTACATACACGTATAAAGACTGAAAGACGTGCATGTGGTTTGAAAGAATAACAAGTCACACTGATAATAAGTCAAGGTCCACACCAAAATCATACGTATTATACTGTGCCTCATTCAGATGCAATCTTGTAGAAAGATGACATACAAGGGAACTCAACCTGTCCATTCATTGCATTGCAATGAGTATGAAAACTATTATTTCTCATTAACCCCAAAGCAATGCCATTGATTTTGGTCAATTTTATGAATGTGCATATTTAGTATGTGATACTGTGAATAACTCTTTATTTACCATAAGAAAGTGTATTATTGGAGTTAATGGTTTGTGTGTATCCATGAGTGAAAATAGTGAGTTTGAAACATACAGTATCTTCATATTTTCATGTGTTTGTGTCATATTTATTGAATAATCAGAATCCTCAAGGACTTGTGTATTAAAGCAATTACATTCTGCTTTTTCAAAACAAGACAGAGATCAAAGTAAACTTTGATCATCATCACTGTGAAATTAGTCATATCCAAAGTGTACAGAAGAAGTCAGCCAACACTTACAATAGAGTTTGTAGGTGACACCTTCAGTAAGATAATAAGGATTGAAGCTCATCTAGGGCTCACCTGCTGATGGACACGTCACTCATCGTGGGATTGGGTGACAATTCAATCCCTCTCACAGATGGCTCCTCATTAACTTCAACTTCTTCTACCTTGATCTCTAAGCAATGCTTTGATTCTGCAACTTGATCTGAAAGTGGAAAAAATATATATCATCATGACAGACATGTGGGGAAATTCAATCAGTGGAAAAATGGCCTGTCATAAGGTGTAGGCGCAAAATGTATTTCCCTGATAAACTACCTTGGGACAGCAGATTCTCGGCTTCTCTTTGCTTTAATTTCTTTGCATCAACTGTTTGACGTATTTTACTTGCATATGAAATCACATTAATTACTTATCAACATATCTTGATCTGCCCTTGACAATCATGTTGCAAATTTGAGATTGAACAAGTAGGAAGTCAGGAAGATTTATTTAGCAAAAAATAAGAAAAAAATTACTTGTCAAATAGGAAATAATTTGCAATTGTTTTCCTATAGTAAACATTGTTTTGTGAGGAAAAAAACAGATACAAGGTGAACTTGCCACAGCAGGTCCCTAGTGGGATCAGGTGAATCATTCTGGAGGACACCCAAGGGGCTTAAAAGTCTCCTGTGAATAGAGTGTATCTTATTCCTTCAGAAAGGTAATGAGTGTTACAATACCTGCAGAGTGTGTTTTTTGTGCATCCTTTTCTTCCTCAACGACTTCCTCTTTGATGTGTGTCTGCCTGGTAGTCTCAAGGCGACTCCGGACCTGGGCAATCAAGCGAGAGAAGTCACTGCTGTGCTGTTTCCCTGTAGGAAAATAACAGATAAAAAGGTAGCGTAAGTAAAGGGCATGATTTTTAATGGAATGGATGCCATAACCTATCCAACCTTTTAGCTAAACTATGCAATAGTTAACACAAAACTACATGTTGTTATTTAAAATCACAAGGCTTGGATACAGTAACATTGTTGACAGTGTATAGTTGACTGGATATCTTTTTTTTTTTTTTTGGCACAGACGCCTTTATTGTAAAGTTGGTAGACAGGAAATGGGAGAGAGAGGGGGATAGACATGTGGTAAAGTACACTCCGGCCGGGATTCAAACCGGGGTTCGTCACGAGCATTGCTCTACGTGGCTTACGCTCTAACCCACTGCTTCACCGAGCGAGCCGGCTGGATATCTTTTATGTAGTGGTTGGAAAACAGGTGAAGGACACAGCCGACCTTAAGTTTGCATCAAGGTTATGAAGAAATAGATGGAACCTAACCCACAAATAGGATATAGGGTACTGTAACTTGGATTAATATTCATTGTGAATGCAGACAGATTTTTTTCTTTGTGAGACAACAGTATCTTTAACATGTCAGCTGATCAAATTAGCATTTTGACTTGAAAATGACAAGTTCCAACCTTGAAAGGAGGAAGAGGTTTTATTCATGAGCTACAGTGCTACATTTGAATTGAAATGCCAGACACAAACATCAAGATGACATGATGTGTGTAACAAATCCTTTTTACTACTTGGTGGAGGCACTGAAAACACACATTTTGAATGAAGGTAGGCAGAATAACACAGGTTAGTGGGAAATAATCCAAAACTCCAAACAATGGCAGAATTTGAAAATATGTGGCCTTGTTTCCCCATTGGTTGTTACCTTGGCAACAGCTAACCTTCCAAATTATGTCCATATACTGTATGTTTAAATTAAATGTTTCCATTAAAGTTGCTGGAGGCAACTAAGAAGAAAAACAAACTCACTCCTGTGGCTTTATGCATGTAGAAGTACTTTTTAGCCAATGCAGTTGCAAATCTTTACATAAACAGCTCCTGTTCATTTACTGAAGTAAGTGTCATTCCTATTACCATCTGATTAAATATTTATTGCCCTTTGCCGACTGAGGACTAGACTGAGCTGTGCAAGTTACAAATTATAATGAGATCTCACAAAGTCCAGAGTATTACTGCAGTCAAAACACTTTTTCCCCCCAGTGATTATTGGGAAGCACTCATACAGATCAAACTTCTCTGGGGCTTGTCTCGCAAAGCAGGATTTCCAGTCGTTTTTTTTTTTGTTTTTTTTTTTCAGTTATTCCAGATCAGAACGTTTTTAGAATAACAAGCAACTGTTTTTACTAGCACTAAAAGAACATGTCACATTAAGAAAAGGCTGCAAGCTTCTGGTAGATTCAGTATGCCGCTTTCACCCTCCTGCCTGCTCATTCACCATTCCCCATGCTGGTGGAGTGAGTCATCCGCATCCTCCACTGATAAATCAAGAGGTTATCACAGCACTGCAGCTATTTTTAGAACACACCTCCTGTGAGTCACATTCATTTCTCTGCCAATCTTTAAAGTTAGCACTACAGAGTTATTTCATCTCCTTCAACCATGTCAGCACGACTTCTACTAATGCTCTCTAATGCTCTCAGTTCTGGTTTGACCTCTGCCCTAAGGACAAAAAGACAGACCTAATTTACAGTCCTATGAATCTGTATGTCTCTGAACAATTATCTATGAGCTCATATTGGAAAAAAAAGCTCAGATACATTTTTAATGCTCAGACACACAAAGTTTTACATTTTCATTCCACCCCTTGCTACTAAATTACTCACTGAAAAAAGCCACTCTGCTTGTTTCTGTTCCTGGCAATGTGCTGTGGAAGGTATGAGGCAGGCTCCTAATAGATTACAGCTGGGTGACACTGAAAATTCAAATGAGCAATTATTTTGCTACAGATTTAAAATTCTACAATAATGTTAATATTGTGTATACAATTTCCAGAAGTCTCAACTCTCCACTCCTCTTAATCAAGATTTGGGTCTTTACTAGTGGATTTACCACAGGCTTTTATTAAAATACCCTAAGTGTATCTAATTGTTAGACCATTTTTTTAGACATATATTTAATAAGAGAAGATATACAAGACATAAGATAAGGTTAGATTTCTCGAACTTTTGTAGGCCAAACTTCTATCCTGCATTGTTCTCTGAGCAATGATTCAGGGAGATTTAAAATGGCCACCTGCCAGGCTCCAACCATCAAGGAGAATAGGGGAACCTTGCAACATCTCAAAGATGATGTGGGCCACCTCACCTGAAATTAAAGCCTGTTCTATTGTCAGAATATACTCTCCTAATCAAAAAAACCTCAATCTTGACGGAAAAAGAATAGTTTGCTTATCACCTTGACTAACAAATGTTCTAAAAGGAAAACAGGGTTAAGGCCCAAACCCATTTCTCCTCCCTTAATACTAGCACTTGGTTTCAAGTTCCCTCCAAAGTTAGACACCCGCAATTAAGTGAGAGGTGTTAGGTTGAAATCTTACCCTTACAAAATGGGACAGCATTTAGTGTAGCAAAGTGTTCACCTATGTCATGCGCAGGTGTGATGTGGAAATGCTGGTGTCAGTACAGATATAGATATATATAAAACAACAACAACAGCCTTTCTTATACATATCTATGGGTACTGACACCAGCCCCAGCGGTTGTGTTACCTGAAATTAGAATAAAGTGTTCAAAAGCCGTCATACATAATCTTCCTAACCTCTCCCGGTAGATTTGTGCACTGCGAAAAATAGTGATTTTATAATAATCCTGCTTAACACAACAGTACGGAAGACAGTTGTAGCGAACTAAGATATCACAAAGGATTTTTTTTAAAGATGCATGTTTAAATGCAAAAATATACATTTGTGCTTTTTCGGAGCTGGTCGCCATGTTTGGGCTATGTTTTCGGTAATATCTTCTTCCACTACGTTTAGAGTCTGGACCTGACCTCCCTCCAACTGAAGGGGTGGTTTTAAAAGATGATGACCACTTCCCCTTGCTCTTGAAAGCAATGGGACACTACCCCTACACGTAAACACACAAAAAGTGGAAGTAGTTGAAATGGGACAGGACCTAAATCTAAAATTATGCCTTTCAATCCTTGTCTCATGAGTTCCAGTGAAGACATAAGTTTTATTTGCATGACAACTTTCAAAACAGAAAGTTTACAGAGCACTACGTAAAAAATGAGTAAGTGAATGAATCGAAAAATGAAATGAAATAGAACAAGAATTTGTTACAGGCAGTTTCATAAAGGTCAAAGGGATGGAGTTGTAGTACATTTTAAATATTCAAAGCTTTTATTTATTGTCACAAATAATATTTTCTTTGTAATATCATTTTGCTAACCTAGTTCAAACAGAATGCTTTAGACAGATTTATAACAAATAATATAACAGAAGTAGAAAAGCTTAATGTTACTTTCTAGCTATGTTGCCTGGTCCTCATTGAGATGCAGACTTGTTGCTGTCTCTTTCTAAGTGGTGACGCCAATATGATTCACAGTTATACAGACTTCAACAGGAGGATTTCAAGAGCTGTAGCTGTTCTGATGGCATGGGGGAAAAAAATCACCAGTATCAATATTTTCCAATATTATTATTTAAGTGCTGAAAAATATACAGTCCCAGCAAAAAAAGAGAACGCAACATTATGTGTTGTATAGCTGGAGCTTCTTTCAATGTGAGGAGAGCATATAAAAGTCAAAGTCAGCATTTATTTGCAGATTAGCTGCTTCTTAAAACCAACATAGAGGATAATAAACAATAGATCCTTTTGCCTACATCTTGACACTTGCACATTCACATGGAAGAGAAAAACACTGTCAAAATAGAGTACAATTACTTTACTACTTCCTGTATATTCTATCAAAATAAAAGCATTTAAAGTAGCTCAACTCAAAGCTTCCAAAGGAAATGAAATCTCTGATTAAAAAAATAATTTCTTGACTCTTATGACATGTTAATATTGTATAGCAATATATAGCAGTAATTCTTTGCCATTTTTTGACCATGAATTAACTAACACGTTCATTTTTGGAGGGAAGTGGTGCATCTCTCCAGGGTAACAACACTTTGTATTCCATTTGGTCTGCCTTTCTAAAGTTTCGTACACTATCCTTTTTTTTTGTGTATGACAGCTTTCACGCATTTTTTTTCAACTATTAGCTACAGAGTCTCTCTCTCTCTCTGCAATACTGCATTATTTGACCAGTCATAGTTCTACATCACAAGGAAAATGAGACCTGATGTTTCATTTTCACCATGTTTTGCTCAAGCATGGACCTTGAGGTCACACTAAGGGCCACATTATTATCTTGGCAGACATGTTAATCTGTCTCCCTGAGATGGTGAAGGCAGCAGTCTGGAGTTTTAGAGGAAGCAGGAGTCACTTTGATAACACTGGTGCAACAGTGTTGTGGCAGCCAAGGTCAGAGGATTGTGAGGACTGTGTTTCCTTTCTTGTAGAATATCAAACAATTACGATAATTCTATCACTCTAGGTGCATTGAGTATGATTATCTGTGAAGGCTTAATGATTATACATTGAGGACAGTTTCCTCAGAACTGTGGTGGCATCATACATCAGACAGGTATATTGATAATACTTTGATTCTCCTTGGCAAGCTTCAATAAACACTTTCAGCATAAGATATCCTGAACTGCTGTACACTTTTCTCCACTGCTGAGGTTAACCACTGACAAACAATTTCTCCATAACTATCAACATTTTTATCATGATTATTTTTTTCAATTTGGTTATCTACAAGTATAGAATATCTTTGGAAGTTCATCTTTTACTGTGATATTAGACCTTTACCTTTTTCTGTTTTTTTTTTTTTTTTTTTTTACAAAACCAGTCCAAAAGCAAGCACCATGGCACAACAAGCCAACCATCAGAAATTGTGGTCATTATAGGGATAGTTTGGATTTTTCTGAAGTGGGGTTGTATGAGGTATTCATAGTCAGTGTAGCACCTAGGTAGATTTGGGTTAGTCTCCCCTCCCCTGGTTTGGAGAATGGGCAGGAGTGCCAGCAGAGAAGATAAGCAATGCGCTGACGTAGACGGAGCCAGCAGCAAAATGCACTTTACTTTACTAGAAGACAGCATTTTCCACTGAAACAGTGTGTGAAATGCATAAGAATATAGCTGAGAAAATGTAGTACCAAAGGAAAGGACTTTCACCTGCCTGCTTCTCCTGTAAAGGTCCTTGTAACTGTAAATTTTATTCTAGCTATGATTTTCCTTGTGTAAGTATGATTACGTAAGAAACACTTTTCTTAGCAGTCTGAGGAACAGGTCCTCATCACACCTGCTCAAGGGAGACATGTAAACAACCCAAAGTTTTCTGTGAAGACACAGAATCAGCGTTACTTGACCTGGAGCTAAGACACAGAACCAGGGAAAATCGACGTTATTGGACGCCACACCAGTGTCAAAGTGATGACGAATGTCCACTGGAATAGAAGGAACTCCCGACTGACTGTATACAGGATGGCGTACACAGACACAAGGATACCTATATAAGCCCACTGGACAACCACCAGATTCAGTGTCCACCCCATCAGCAGGCACTTATTATTCACTGAGTGGGCCTTCCCCGAGGCATGGGGACCACTCCATGCATGACAGTCACACAGATGACAAAAGCTACGCCACTGACGATGACGAAGTCACACTTTGTCATTATGCATATTCTATATTTTAGATAATGTAACTTAGCAACGATCATGTTAAGTTAGGACATGTAAAGTGTATCTGATTATGGTTGCAATTTATGTGTGAATTAAATCTGCCTTAAGACCAAGTTCATGGGTATGCACAGCATCTTTAAATTAAGAGATCGTCACAGAGTCTTCATCATTATTATTTTTCATTTATATCAGTCCTGTAAATAATATACTGACTGCACCAACCAAAAGACAGGATCAGTTAATGGCACATTTTAAACCAATTCAGTGTCTGAAAATGACTTGTTAGTTTACTTTTATCTACAAATAGAGAATTCTGATTCATTGTCTCATCCTGTGCAGGGACAAACAGCACAGTATGCCTTTTGATTGGATTCAAAGGTAAGGTTTAACGGGGGACATGAGGTGATGGAAAGAAGTTTCATTTGTTGTTGGCCTTTGCCAGCTCTGATTCTAGAGGTCAGCTTGGTGAGTCACAGCTCTACGGTGTCAACACATTGATAATGGAAATTATCAAAAGAAGATAACTTACTATAATTTGAATGTAATTCATCAATCTCCTTCTCCGACTGGTTCTTTGAGAAAACCATGACCTGCAACAGGTTCAGATCCATAAATTGACAAAAGTTAAAACCTTATCAATTTCATAAACCAAAAGAAAAGCAATTACTATATAATATATAAGTAATAATAAGCTTGATTCAAGTTAGCCAGCCAAAACTGTTTTCCACTCCTGTAACTGAAAAGTTCTCAGAGGTGGCCATTAGTTTTCATTATAAGCATTTTTTCAATTTTATTCATGCTTATCAATACTTCTTAAGTACCTCATACCTTAAAGGAATAATTTACCAAAACATTTCAGTCATTATTGACTCATCCTCATGCTGATGCACACTCTTTTCTTTTCAGTAATTTTTTGTCCTAAACATGCAAATGGAGACCTGGGCGGATTTTCACCATCCACTGAAATCCATATAACGAGAGTTGCTGGGGCCCGGTATGAAAAGATCCATAAAAGTACACAAAAACTTTGTAATATTCCTCTATACTGCTCATACAATGTAATCAAAGTGTCCTGAATGCGTAATGTCCAGAGTTTACTTGAAACAACATAATTTAGCAACATTTTATAGCCTAAACAGTCCTACATTATGTTTATCCTGGAGCATCCACTTGCACTACGGAAGCTGCGGCAGAAAAGATCGACGAGAGCTCGTGACAGATGCACACTGGTATTTACATCCTGCTGTGAGCAACCATGAAAGAAAAACGAAAAAATGCACTCATTCATCTCATTGCACAACTCCCAAAGGGCGTACACACATGAGCGCAGCTCCAGTCGGGCTCTCGCATAGTGACTGTTTAGGTAAGAAAATATACTAAATGGCGTTGTTTCGAGTAAACTTTGGACATTTCCACTTCAGGATACTTGGATTGCAGCAGACGAGCAGTATGGAGGAATACTGCAAAGTTTTTGTGCAATTTTATGGACCTTTTCTTCTTGGGCGCAATTGACTCTTGTTTTGTGGATTTCAGTGCAGGACGAAATCCCAGCTGCACTTTGAGGAGGAAAAAATTTTTTTATCAGCATGAGGGTGAGTCAATAATGACTGAATTTTATTTTTTGGGTGAACTATTCTTTTAAGTTCTTTTAAGGCACATTACAACCACTGATTGTAAATACAGAGAAGACCTGCACATCAGTACTGCTACAGTAGCACAAGAAATCAATAAAAATCCACTGGGAAGTACAAGAAAATACACAATTCAAGCTGTTAAACTTACACACTTGGTTTTCCCCTTTAGCTGATTTATGACCTTCTCATTGGCCTCCACCTCTTTGGCAACATCTTCAGCTGTTGTAAAAGAAATAATTCTATATTACTCTTTCATTCACCCCACAAATATTTGCGGTTTATATAAACTGAGCACACAAAAAGCTTTAGCCCATGAAGTCACTATCCAAAACAGTTTTTTTGCATTTTCTCATACACTGTACAGAGCACATTGCTTTGGTGAAGGAGTCACCTCATATAATGAAAAATGTCTAGGTGCACATGCAAAGGACAGTATGTCAGTCAGCACGTGTTAACACAGCTCTTACATACAGTAAACAGCATGAAACTTGGAGTTAAAATCTTATTCACTCACTGCAACGTAATATGCAAACAAAACAAAAACCTAAATTACAGCCTAAATTAGTGAACCCACTCACTTGTATTTAAAACATTAATATTTGTATACTGTATTAAATACAGCATCACACTTACTGCACACTGTACCCAGTACGCTCACCTGATTTGGGGTTTATGGAGTCACACTGGGCATTGTAAACATGGACAAATTCCTGGTGTCTTTTGATCAGCTGATCTCGAGGGCCCTGCACTGACAGATGGCATTCCCTTAGCCTCCTCTTCAATTCCTGCATTGAAAGCAGATTGTACACCACCTTCCCCATTGGGCGCCTTGTCTTGACAAGTGAGCTGCAACAGACAAGCAGACTAGTTTATCTGACTAATCGCCAGATATTACCTAATACTGGCTCAGGGGGGTATTTTAGGTACTGTTATGATTGCACTTAAAGGGACTATGTGTAATATTTGTGTCATTTTGAAGTATAATTCATTCAAAAATCAACTCTACATATCAAAGGAGTGTGAAGAAATAATCCCACTGACATCTTCTAACCAAACTATATGCATATCATTGCAGAGCTCTCCTCCAGAATTAGCATGCTGACTAACTAGCCCCGGCCCATCCTTGATGCAGTTGGTTGCAGTACCAGTTCGTGCCTGTGGGGGCGATAGAATAACATACCGGCCAAACGTCTGCAGTGCAGCCCAGAACAGCAGAAGAAGATACACACATATGCTGTGCTTTCACTCCCTGCTCTTCCTCGTCCTCCACAGAGTGTGGTTTAAGTTCTACAGTGAAGTGCAGGTCTCAGGTAGGAGAACCAAAAGTAGCAAGAATGTCCAAAACGTCTGTGAAATGGCACCGCGAGCTGTTCTGGGCTGCACTGAAGACGGCTTGACCGGTATGTTACACTATCGCCGCCTCAGATATAAACTGGTACGGCAGTCAGTTAGCGTGCCTTTACATATAGTCCCTTTAATGTCTTGGACATGAGGATCAGCAGAAAAGAATGATGGAAATATCAACTTACTCAAATTAATAATACAGTGGAAATATCAGATCAAAATAATATCAATATCAAAATAATATCAAGGTGCTATTTGTTAACCTGGAAAAGGCACACATTAGGGATGGGCAGTGAAATATCGTGATAGACGATACTATTGTCCTGGAGGGGTGAATTTTGTTCCACACTCACTGCTCTGTTTGTCCCACAGTTTTAATAAAGTATGTAATCTATCTTATTCGTTTTAGGAAAAAACTGAGTGATCAGTTGCAGGAGGCAACACACCGGCTAGCAACATGGATCAGGATTTATCCTTAACTACACATTATAAAGCTCAAAAGTTAAAATTTATTGAAAAAAACATTGATTTAAACATTTCTAAAATTCATAACGCATTTTTCCCAATAAAACTATCTGATTCAACACATTTTTTAGCGTTTTGTCTTTCTAAAACAATTTTTCTCAACATCTCCTCCTGCATACACGCAGTGAGCAGCGCAGAGACACACAGAGACAGATCCACTAACTCATGTCTTTTACATTTATGATAGAGAACAAAGTTCCAGCATCTTTATAATAATAAGGATCTATTCAAAGAAATCACCTGGGTATCATACTTCTCAAATTTTCAGTGTGCCCGTCCGTGGCAGCAATGCTGCATTATAATAATTAAATAAGTATTTTGATTGACAGTCAGCGTTTTAGTTATGTTTATAGTTCAAACTGCTCTGAAAGTGATTCAATGTTGCTCCTCTCTCTTTGTCCTTATAGTTGTAGTGTGATGTATGATATTGTAAATGACTTGTATGACATGTATATATGAGTTATTAAGGTTCAAGAAAGCAAGAAATATCCTCCTCATGCAGTCTTCACACAATAAAGAAAGAATATTAAACCTCAATGATTTATCATTATGACATCAAAGTCTGTTCCAGATTAAGTACTTTTTGCTACTGTACAAAAATGACCTATGGCTCAAACTGCTGGGCATGGTAATTGTCACCCTAGAATAGCAAATTTTAAGGACCACTCACCAGGATTAGCCTCTCATAAGTCCCTTTCACACATGTACTCAAGCTCAGGTATCAAACAGAAATCAAAAAAGTGGCTTCATGTGTGAACACAAAACCTGGGTAATTTTTTTACACAGACATGACATGGCCTACCCCCTAGTAGTATAATGTCTGGACTTTGAACAAGTGAGGGTATGTGTGAATACACGCATTTGATATCCGTGCAGCAAAGGGGCGTATCACTGATATTTGATGTGACTGATGGTTTATTTTATTCTATTTTTAAACCATTAATAGCCCCTTGAGAAGCCTGACATCAGTTGCATTTATCCTGCATCAGCCTGCGTGCAGCCCTTGGCCAACCGACCCACCACCTCCCCAGCTTCAGCCTGGGTATAGTGTGAACACTCTTAACCGAGCTGAGCTCGAGTTTTTAGGCTCATGTGTAAACCATCCGTGCTGTGTAATATCCCTGCATTAAAGTCCGAATAATGCCCAGGTGTTGGGTCTGAAAGCGGCTATATTATGACCCTGTCTTTAAAAAATAACTGGGACCAGCAGTCATATGACTCCATGGACAGACATCTCATCTCATGTTTTTCAAAATGTTTAGATTTCCATTAAACACTCTGGATAAGATGACCCTGCTATGTAAACAGGGATTTTCAGGTGATGCATGCTGTCCCTACACACAGCAACTGTTAGTTCAGAAACCGTCCCTAACACATAGGAGCTCCTAAAATCACACTCAGATACCCATCTGTCAACATTCTCATCTTTGGAAAATCTATTAAGCCTCTTTTACTAATATCCCACCTCCCTATTAGAGCAATGCCGCTTGAGCAAACACCACTATAGTGTTTCCCTTGGAGTGATCAGTAAGTGGCTATTTTACCTCCTCAAGCTTTCCTTCTTCTCTCCTCTGGTAAGACATGTGTCTAGATGTTGGTTGATAAATTTCTGTGACACACTTACAGAACACACAGGGCAGTCCACTGCAAAGAGATACACAAGAGGATATTAATAGCAGCTTAAAAACAATAAGCCCATGTTTGGTGCAATGAGTCAGAACCCCCTAGCTGCAGTTAATATACCATCAAAATCATGGGGAAAACACTATAGCTGTTATAACACTGTTATTCTTCAATTGATGGAGTGAGCATAACCTAAACAGGATAAACAGTATCTAAAAACAGTAATAAGTAATAACCCAAAAATCTGATAGAAAAATGAAGGTGGCTAGTTTACTATGATAGATTTTCAGTTAGAGACACTGCTACTTTAATTTTAAAAATATACAGAACAGGGATTGCATTGCTCTCAGGAATATTTACTTGATTTGTTACTTTGAAATCAGAGGGGGGAGGGTGCTATCCATTTTTTTCTTTGTGGGATGGTGAGCTTGGAAAGATAACATTCCCAAGGGCTTGTAAGCTGAGTGAATTTCAGGCGCGTAGTATTACAGTAGTATTTAGGGAACTTTTTATGCAAGCAACTTCCTGTGGCCAGTAGGTGGTGCTATGGCTATCGAAGAATATCAGGTCTCTTAACAAGCGTATGAAAATTGGAAGCAAGCACACCATGTAGGGGGGAGTTACAACGTTTACAAATTTCATGGTGAAATATCGAAATGCCACAGACTGCCACGGGAAGAGCGAACATATCAAAATTCTTTCATAGATATACATCGATCGTGGAGGCAGGCTTGACTTTTGAAAATTTAAAGGGTGCACCATTGAGCCGTTTTCCCACATCCATTGAAAAAAAAAGTATGGACTGTGTCCTGGCCGGACTCCAGATGTGTGTGTCAAATTTCGAGATTGTAGACATATGCCACAATTAAACCGACATAAACTGACTAAATTCTTTGTTTGGTGCAGAATATCTAAATTATAAATGTAGGTTTTTTTCTAAACAGGCTTGAAATTAACCCCAGGTATTCATGTACAAAAAGATAAATAAATTGCAAATTGACAAAAAAACAAAAGCTAAGTATTTGAATTAGCTTTTGTAAGAACTGGAATGCCTGTGTCATTTATTCTATTGTGTGCATGCACTATAGTCTTATTCAGACATCTATTGTTTTTTCCACTTTTTCTTGAAGCCCAGCTACAGTAACAGAATGGTGCATTTTTAAGTTAACAAACCAGTAAGATATGATGGATCACAATTCAAAATACAGAAAGAATGGTTTCACCTTTGATTATTGGCTTTATGTCTTTTGATGGTGAAGTGGAATGTGCAGTCTCATCCCAAGTCCCAAAACTGGTTGAGCCTCTGTCCTCCTGTTCGATTAACGTCAACCCCTGGAAAGACGCCTCACCCATATCCAATGGTTCCTCCTTCACTGGAAGTTGTCCAGTTACTGAATGTAGGTCAACATCAGTGTGTATTTTCTCTTGTTTAACACAATTAGAAACTGGACCATCTTGTGTTTCATTAGTGGGAGATGTTTTGGGTCTCTTCTGGAAAAAGTGACTCAAAATAGAGCTTTTACACTTCTGGACCCTCCCAATGGGAGTTTTGCATTTGACAACTGAGGCTGGGGTCTTTGGCGATATTGGAGGAGAGTCAAAATTGGCTTTTGACAACTGCTGCCTGGAAAAAGAAGAAAAGCAAAGTTTATGGGAAAAGCAACGTGCAGTATATGATTTTCACACCAAGACAGTCACACTACTCTAATGTTTAAAGTATATTTGATGTATAAAGTAAAATGCTTTTCTCACAAGACAACAATTATTATTTTCATCTAAAAAAAAAACACTGTCCAACAATGCAAAGTATTACTACATGAAGTATTTTATGTAGGATAACAGGTGCAAGGTCTTCTTAAAAAACATAATGAGCCCATTAAAAAGAGAAAAGTAATATGTGCCAATAAATACTCTTTAAGTAAACTGAGCGCTTTGACTATAAGCTGCACATGCTTAATTATCTCACTCCTTTTTGACTGAATGCTAAAAGGTAGACAGTTTTGCTACAGTCTTAGAAATGTGGAAAGCAAACAAATTGCAGCATGGCCATTACTTGGCAATAAAATGGAATAAATGAGGTGTGTGATGTTCTGCTTTCTATATTTCAAACTTTTTATTTGTGCTTACTGTTCCCATTAGAGCAGGTTCACACGCATACATGCACACACACACACACACACACACACACACACACACACACACACACACACACACACACACACAATTGCTTCTTCTCACAAATGTGATATGGAAACACCACCTCCTCCACAAAGACCTGGAGGAAATATGTCCACCTTCCATCATTCCTCTAACAATGCTGCACAAAGCGAAGTGTGGCTTTGAGCCTGTTACTGTTTAGTCCATTCTTATTAAAGGTTGAGTTTTACAATGCTACTTGTCCTTTTTAATTAGCAAAGTGCAATACACTTAGAAATGTAAAGAAAAATACAAAAGTCATGAAAAAGAACCTAAATCATGAGGAGTTGTTAAGTAAAAAGTGCCTTGTTTATTTATTTATTTTTAATTAATTTAATTTTTTACCTGTAATGATCACTTTGGTGTTACTAAGAATAGAAAACAAGAGTCCTGGATGCTTTCATTATACTATCAGCTCTTACATGATAGCCATTAGTCTTATGTGTTTTACCTCATTTGAGTGAATACGTTTTTTTCCCCCTTTGGTTTAGTGTGTCAAATGGCTCTTAATACAGGTGCACCCAAGCAATTTACTGGCTGTTGCCATGGAGTGGACTTCAGCCACAAGGCACAAATCAGATATGGGTATATTTAAAGTGTATAGTTAGACCACATTTACAGAACACGTTTAAAGTTAATATAAAACATTACGACAGTTGCTCTGTAACAGATGTTTCTTCCAATACTACAACTCAGACCATTACGTGACAGTATATGAATTACTGCTTTCTGCAGTCTGCCATAAAGACTAGGCAGATATGTAATGGAAATACAGTGACCCAAAAAGCATTTGGACCTCATTTCCATGAATTCCACGATCATATGGATATTTCATAAAATGTTACATAAACTAAATAATAAAAACTCACAGAAAATATTAGTATTTAGTAAATAAATCAGGATGTCAGTTGACAAAAGACTGACAGTCCAGACTATATAGCAATGAAAATGCATCTGGACAAATTCTGTCCACTGATGATGTGATGAATTATAGCTGTGGTTTATGAGTAAGGACCAACTGTGTGAATTTAGAGGGGTTTTTTTGTTTTTAGCTAAGTAAAGTGAGTTTAACTAAAGGGTCACATGTCATGTCTGCACCATATGCTGCGTTCCAGCGGTTTGAACCTGTGAATTATGACTTCAAAGTTATGAGTCATGATTTCATACCGTTCCAGGCAAACTTGTTATTTAACGGTTTGCCAACTGTTGTCACCACTTTGGTAAGCTGTGTGACGTCAAACGAGGAACTCGGGGTACGTTGGGGACAATCGCGTAAATCACAAGTTACGAGTGACCTGGTCCGCAGCAATAGACTATAAACAATATAGACGTACCACCTGTGACCTGTTAAAAAAATCACTTCGAAAAATAAATAAATGACAAGAACCAGCAGTTCCACATTTCTTTCTCTATCTAAATATAGCCTACCTGTTCTCATAGCTGGCGGATGGTCCTAGTATTTGGGGAGGTTACCTGATCAACTTTTATAAACAACACAAGAAACTGCTGATCATTAAATATATAATTAACTACAGGCTATTTTTATGTGCTGCAACCAAAATGCTGTACAGTAATAAAATATAATAAATCATACACTAATATAGTAATAATAAAAAGCAATAAAACCAATCAAATAAAATCATGATAAAAACAATTAATAAAAACTCAATTTAAAAACAGAGTAAGACCTAAAAAGGAAATAAAAGAGTAAAAATACTAAAAAAGTAAAAGTAAAAGGCCACGGATTCTTGCCTAGCTGGGACTAAACGCCAAGGAAAATAAATAGGTTTTTAACAATGTTTTAAAGTGCTCGAGAAACTGCAGCCCTGACCTGGAGAGGTAAGCTGTTCCACAGCTTTGGGGCAGCCTGCACTACTAGCAAAATTGCAGGCTGTAAGTATTTCATTCAGACAGAGAGTGAGCTACCATGACTCCAGAGCCTGACTCTAGAGCTTGACTCCAGAGTTCTGGCTTCTTCCCGCTCTCCAGCAGGTGCCTGCAGGATTAAAATATCCACACCCAGCGCTCCCAGGCGGGCCGCTTATGAAATACTTCCATGTGGTTTTAGATCGTACATCCATGTTGCTGAAGATAAGACTAGCCTACATTTCAAAAATCACGCGCCAAAGTGACTGGCCCGGCTGACTATCACCATAGCAATGCGTTCTCACTCCCAGCCGACAACATGGTTAAATTTTAGCGCCCAAGTGACCGAGAGAATCTGGTCATTTT
>JANJYP010008309.1:0-14248 GCA_024605115.1 Rastrelliger brachysoma | reverse complement strand
GGAATGAGCACAGAGGAAGGGGTTCTGGTTAATTTATAATATGACATGAGACACAAACCATGATTCATTGTACTCTGCCAGTGACTCCAGAGTCAGTATACCTCAGTGTCACTTGATTACAAAGGAAAAAGAGGAAAAAGGAAAAATAAGTTACTGACCATGAATTTATGAATTGGAAAAAACTATTAGTTGTTGTCTCAGGTCATCTCTCCATCTGACATTTGTAGATGACTGTCAATATTCCTTGTTGACAACGTTTGAAAGTGAATGCTAACACATGATTTCCCTTCCTCTTGAACAGCAGTCGCCTATTTCGCAAGAAGAATCCCCAGGAGGGACAGGAGAAGTCCAACAGCATCATCAATATCCTGTGCACTGTCACCCCCAGAAAAGTAAGACCCTCCATCATCTTGTGGGAAACAGCATTGACATGAAACTCTATCATCTACATACCAAATAAAATCACTCTCCTATAAATGTCAATCTGTGTGCAATTAGATTTTTTATTGCCATTCTCTGTGACTTACGTTAACAGCTGGTTTATTCATTGTCATGTCTTAACTTCACCAACATTATGACTGGTTGCAGGAAATGTCTGCTAAAGATCTGGAGGCAATAGAAAACATAAAATGGGATCCTCCATTCCCCTATGACCCGGCCAGTGGCTGGAAGAAGAGCAGCATCAATGTGAAGAATTATGGTCGAATGATTCATAGTTCCAAAGTTCGTTTCCGTTTTGTCCACTGTCAGGTGAGTAGATTAAAATAACATTTTAATGACTCTATGTTGAAATATTTTGAGAGCAACGTTAAAACAAAACAAAATACAACACTGCATAATCCTTATTGTGGTTAATGAGGTCTTGAACAATGGCTGAGCCTACAATGACACACCATACCAGTCATCCATGTGAACCTCATGAGTGGCAAAACCATAAAAACAGGTGGAGAGTAACAGGATGTTGCTTCGTGGCCACCAAACACACTGAAACTTGCTGCTGGCATTGATGCGGTGGCTGTCTGTGAATAATCCAGTCAGTTCTCCATAAAGCGGACTGCAGCCTGTGTTTGGACATGCTCTTTTCTGCTGCTCTTGTGAAACATCTCTGAGAGAAAACCTCAGGGTAGAGAGAACTCCTCTGATCTCAGGGACTGATAGAGGACACGCTGGCTCCTTGCTGTGGGAACTGCAATTTGTCATAGCTGTGACACAATAGCTCTGTCAAAAAGTAGAAAGAAAAGATTGATAGAGGGAATAGTGTGTTCAGTGAGATCATAACGGCACAGCAAAGGAACATATTGTAATATTGAAAAAAACAAAACCGCAAAAGGAAGGAAATGTGTGTTGAAAAAGTAAGTCATACAAGTACCATAAAGAAAGTGAGTTAATCAAATTTTGTGGTCACTTAAGAAATATTTACATTTCTGTTTCATAAATCAGCAGATGAGATGTTCTGATATGAAATAAATATTTATACATAACTCCTGGCAGGAATTTAAAGAATTAATCTTACTTTCCTTATCAGAGAAAATATCAGATAAGAAGTCACATTACAACAGATGATTCTCAACAATATCTAATGATACTAGNTAATCTTACTTTCCTTATCAGAGAAAATATCAGATAAGAAGTGACATTACAACAGATGATTCTCAACAATATCTAATGATACTAATGCACAAAATATTATTTTATCAAAGCACTAAACCAGCTGATTTCACCAACTTGTTTTCCAATTAAATGTTTACAAATCTGTGAAATCAGCTGCTGTGTTTGGTTGGAATTAAAATCTGTACATACTGTAGATGAAGTTTGATAACATAAATCTGAATNTTTGGTTGGAATTAAAATCTGTACATACTGTAGATGAAGTTTCTGAATCTGAAAGCCACAGCAATGCAAGGATTAAAATTTTCATGCAGGGCTTATCTTTTTTTATATACACTATATCTACATCTTCTTTTATTATCTTTGCAGGATGTACATGATTGCTACCTGGATCTCTTCCAGACACACCTCCATTTTGTGTCAAACAACACAAGCGGACTAACGTACCAGGTGAGTTTTAACCCTGATGATATTACCAGTGGTTGCATCCCTTACACTGGGGTTCATCAGTATTGAAGAATTGACTTTTATAGTTTTAAATATTCCTTCGGGGCAGAATTATGTCATCGTACCCTGTCAACCAGCAGTGTTGTTGGTAAACAGAAGTATGATTCTGCCTCTTCACCTGTCTCATAAAACATGAGCAGTAATTAATCATCGTGATACTCTGTCTGAGTGCTAAACTTCATGTCAAAAAGAGACAACTAAGCACTTGCAATACGATATTAGTCAGAGTATACAGTAGATGACGGCAAATGGAAGGCAGACATGACCACATCTTTGGCTTACAAGGCTGACCTCAGCGTCATGGTGATTAACTTTTTTATAACTGTGTTTTTGTTCAGTTAAAGCAGAATAGTCTTCTCAAATAGAGCATAATAGTAAGGGAAATATAGCAGAGAATGCTTCAAGTGTATAAATGAGAGTGTTTTTGTCTCAAGAAGCGTGACAGAACTTTTTGTTGTTTCTTGTGCAGGGGACTCTTCCATTGAAAGAACTCACCATCTGCAACCTTCAACAAAACTGCAACCACAGTCAGCCCCAGGAATTCGCCTTTCAAATAAACGGTAAGTTCATCTTGAAAAGACAAAAGTAGGTGTTGGCACAGAGCCCTACAATTTTGTAAGCATTTATTTTGAGATTTGGCTGTCTTGACTTTAGTTGATCAATCGCACATACTAGAACAGACTAATCCAGCAGGATGTATACAAGCTGGCTGACTTCTTACCTCAAAAAAGGAAGGATGAGGATGAACTAAAGCAGGAGTAAGAGTCTTTAGCTCATATTTATATATTTTTTGATCATCATAGTAAGTCAATATTTTACCCCTGCTGGTGGTCTGCTATGTTTGTCCCTCTCATCACTGATGGATCAAAGCTTGCTTAAAAAAACAGCAAGAAATCACACGCTATTTTCAAGCTAGAGCATTTCCTATGTTGTCACATTCCAGTGATTCAAAGGTGCCACGACCCTCTTCACCTCCACTCAACCCCAAGACTAACTAGAGTTGGGCCCCTTTCACCCTTGGTCAGGGGGCAAAACTGGCCTTAAAGGCCCCACTTGTTAGACAACAGGTGCACTTTAGTCAGCCCAGCTGTCGTGCAGAAAAGCCCAGCTACTGCTAAGCCTTGTCACTGCATATAATCTATGGCACATTCCAAAAATGGCTCAGGTTAATGTCTGGTGGTAATGCCACTTTGCTTTTGAACTCTGATAGAACAATCTGTAACTTGATTTCTTTTCTTTAGGGAAATATGACATGCTATTGAGACTAGATTTTGATCTTGGCCTGGGAAACAATAAAATCCATGGGGTCAGGGATTTATGTAAAATGAAAGACTGAATTTAAAAAAATTTAATCTAATTTGTGTTAAGTCAAACCCAGTCATGAAGAGTATAAGGTCCCTGTGTTTATATGCTTTCCTATTATCTTGCTGAAATCTGAAACGTCTCTGCTGCCACAATATTGACACACTTTGGTGTTGCTTTCTCATATTTGTCTTTGCAGTTTTGCTGGATCAAGCTTGTTATTTTGTGCTATTTTATTTCAGTTATTTTCATTGCTCAGTACGAACCTTTATTTACCTTACAGGAGGCATCACTGACAGGAAACATGCTGAGGAAGCATGATGAAATTCTGAGTCAAGTGAGAGATCTGATGTAGAGATTTCCTGTGTGAGACTCTTGTCTTCCTCACGCTGTGCTGAAAATATGAATCATTAGTGTTAAGTGTTGGTGAGTTAGAGTGGAATGTGGCAAACATTGCATGAAAGGTCAGAAAAAATTCCCAGAAGCTGCCAAATGGTTTAAATTAGCATGGCTGTGGAAGTTAGAAAATGACTTTAAACAATAGTTAATGACCTCTGTAAACTGAGTAACAGTTTGAATGAGAGAAAGTCTCATCATGTGTTATAATCCCAAGAGTTTTCACATCCATTTTCTTCTGCAACTGTGGAAAAACAAACTTTTCAAGGGAATGCTTCGGTCAAGGTCTACAATTAAGAGCTGGAATGAAAAGAAAGTCAATAGATGAATCCAGAATGTCTGCTTATTAAGGAGCAGGCAGTAGGCAAGGCTGTAGTTCTTGACAATTACAGTACAAAGCCATGGGGCTGGAATGAAAAGGGCTATATCTGTTGTTTATCTCAGGTATGTGTGGGACTGATAGAGGGAGATTCCAGCTCTTGGATAAGCAGTTTGTGGGAGGCAGAATGCTACAATTTTTCGAAAAGCCAAATGAAGCAGGTCAAAGGGCTGGACTTCCACAATAGCTCTTACATGTGCTTTATAGTTATAACCATGTGTTTATTGTACATATTTAATAACATGCTCTAAACAAAGAAGAAAGCATAGTGAACTACATTAATGATTCACCAACGTGACAGAAAACTTTCATTAAAAGACCTGTGGTGTCATCCTTTTGACCTTGCGATCTTTGCCATTCCTTGCAGGTGTCAGCCTTAACCCCATCATAGTCTACTGTGCCAACCAGGAAGAAATGGACCTATGGTTTGGCTTACTTAAAGAAAATATAGAAGCAAATGGAGGCACTGCAATTGCACCTGAAAACTTCACCAGAGTGAAGGTAAGTAACACTTTTTGGTGCATCTTTCCCCAAATAGCCTATGGCTCATTTCCATCTGAGATCCATCTGAATGTGGTCATATTCTAATCTACCTAGTGAATTGCCAGCACAATGCTTTTAGCTTCAACCTATTCTGATAAAAACAGGATGTGTGTGAGCGTGTAGATTTGATGAGTCAACTAGGTCACTGCTGGCTCTCCCTCAGGCCTGGATACTAGGGAGCGGCCTTGACCACATCACAGCCGTCAACAAATATAACCATCACATCTGCACAAGGTTAAAATGCTGACTCCACACCCACAGGTGGGGAAATGGCTTGATGAAACATATGAACCCAGATGTGTCATGGAACAAGAAAAATAATTTAACAGATTAGTTTAGGAATTCAGACCACAAATGTGCTATTCTAATCCCCAAATGTTTAAATTTGCTTAAAGGCAGAGCGTTCATATTTTCTTGTTTGACTTATGTTATCTCTTGTGTACATTATATAGCTAAACCAGCATGAGGCTCCTGAAGGCAGAGAGGAACTGAGAAACTCCATCAACAGAGAGCCTATCTATGAATGGGAGGGCTCTCAGCGAGATAGCCTGGGTCCCATCACCTACGTCACTAAAGTCCGACTGCAGCACCTGCCTTGTCAGGTATGACATCGCTACTACTTATCAAATCTGAGTCACACAGAAGGAGAGCAAACAATCTAGTCTTGGCTATTTAAGGAAATTTATTTTTTTTACTGTGGTACATTATACTTTGTTAGAAATGATGCATACATGTATTCAACCTCTGGGAAATTTTCACATGACGAAAAAGCAGGATAGCAGGATAACATCACCTCTGAATCCAGGTGATTCACATTGTTTTTAAATTGCGCAACACAAGTACATATTACCTCAATGCAGTGTAAGGACTGAGTGAAAAGGGCGGAGTCCATGCTTTGGCAAATGGCACCTAACTAACTATCTGTATTTTCTCTTCAAGGTATAACATGCTGTCAGACACTTGCAACCAATTCATGACAAATACATGACTCTGTACTTGCCAAATCAGATATGAGCGCTGATAAATAATGCTGATTTAGCTTTAAATATCAACCAATAAAAACAATCATCATGGCACAGCTTGCATGGGTATCCGTAATTAATTCTCTGTGGGAAATAGCGGCAATGTCTATTGAAGTGCGTGAGATTTAGGACCTGGGTGTGTGAGAGGCATTTGCCCAGCTCACGCAGTGACTCGACTCACCTCACAGCTGGAATGTCAGCTGTCTCTTCAGACACACCCTCCACTAGGGAGAGGAAACATAAACTCTCTGTCTGCCGCACCTTTAAATGCCCCACTAGCCGGTTTCACTGTAGATCCCACTGGGATTTAAACTGTGCCTCTCAACAGAGTATTAAAGGATAAGACTGGTGTCTTTTTATTGTTTGCACCAAGTCTCACAATTACCTCTGTGCTTTGCATTATTCAGTCTTATCATCACACAGTCAAAGAGAGAGGCATTATCAGGGTGTATCAAGTATTTGGTGTCATTCTCCCTTGCACAAGGTTTTTTTTTTTATAACTTTGCACTGGAGAATTCTCCTTTCACCCTGCACTCAAAGGGAAAAAGGAAGTTTCCACTATATTGTTTCTGTGACAATGAAAAAAATATATTAGGAAATGCAAACTAGACACATTTTGCAACTGGATAAAAATAGTTAACCATAGCTCCTTTATTGAATCAAATAAAAACACTGCACTCACATGAAGCTTACCAGCTGCTGTTCTCATGGGTCCACAGGAACAGAATGACCGACTACTGGTGATGTATCCATCAACGCTGATCATCCTGTCAGAGCAGAACGATGGGCTCTTCTATAAGGTACCTTTGACCTCAGTGAACTTTTATTCTTAAACTTAATCATATCCTGTGCATAGAGTATATCTAATATTTTCCAATGTTTGCATCAGCGTTGTGCTTAAGAGTCATTATAATTACAGGGGAAACTTCCACTCAACATGATAACTGTGACCACACCCTGCCAAGATGTCAAGCCCAACACGTTTATGATTGAAGGTAAATATACTGAATTTGTGAGCTGCTCAACTGCAGTCTCATCAGCACACCGCCGTTTAAATAGACAGGTTTAAGGGATTTAAATATTAGTGTACATTTTTATGCATGTTTTATGCTAAGTGGCCTTTTCCGTGAATCCGCTGGCATCACAAAGTGTAACCCTCCATGAATGAGCTGGCTTTATCCTCAGTGAATGGCAATCTGACTGAAGCACATTCCAGTGAGTGACTGGACCGAATGACAGGCTTTGTCCCCCCTCCTCTCTTCCCAGGGAAATTGATCAACCCCATAGTGGTGTCCTGTCTGGATAGAGCAGAGTTCTGCGACTGGATCCAGCATTTCAAAGCTGCTGACGTGCCTGTTCTTAGTCCCCCGCCCCCTGTGTATGACATCATCTACACCCCGACACACAAGGAGGTGAGCCCTGCCCTCTTTCTTTTCATGAGCCAAAACAGTCACCTTATTCAGCTGCTGATGATCCATACCTATTGAGCGAATTATCTGCAGCTGTTTTGTGAACCTATAGAGTCTTTTGTAAATTAACATTCAGCATTCAGTATGAATGATTTACAACTACAGTACTACTACTACTACTACTAAGTCAACAATCCAATAGAAGTCAGAATAAAGACAGATCTGTTAATTTATCTCATTTGCTTTATGAAAATATTTATTTTATTGCATCTTGTTTGATCTACAGGCTCCACAGTTTGACAGGTGGAGTGGAAACAGTCAAGGATGCTCTGAATCCTTAAAGTTCAGCCAGTCACAGAGTTCACGTGGGTCCCACAACCTTCAGTTACCCATTCTTGAAGACAACCCAATCTCCCCAGGATACTGTGAGCCCCTCTGTGTAAGTCATCTATTTGCTAGTGTTCTTGTATTCTTGAATTAATTAACTGCACACTGCAACATTATGTGGTAGGGATTTGTTTTACATTGATAAAAAAAACCCAAAACCTTTTATTTGTTTTGGTGGAGTAGAGCAGCAACACTTTATTATTACAAAGTTAATTATTAAGCAAAGTCTAGAGACTAAACACCTTCTGTTACACCTACAAAGGTGCAGGTGATATCCTTCAGACCTGGCAGCAAAGAAAAAAACAACTTCTGCCCAGAAGACCTGTTGTTGTTCAGCTTCTGATCTCAAAATTTCTCATGGGTGGTTATTAAAAACACAAAAGGCTACAACTCTTGGCTGACTTTTGCCCTGTGTGTGTTTGTTGTCTCTACAGTACAGCTCCAGTCGTCCCTCCTCGACTGAGACTGCTCGCCTAGGAAGCAGGACCAACAGTGTATCTTCCCACACTAAGCCCGAGCGTGACTTACGACCTTTGTCACTACGCTACTCCTCCCCGCAGCGCAGCTCCTACCTCCAGTCTGCAGAGAGCTCGGTACTGTCTCAGCTCTACAGCACACCCTACTCTGCTCTGCAACATACCAGCCCGCAGCAGCTGGAGAAAGCTCCACTTGTCAAGGTAATAAGTCAGCCTGGCATCTAACCTGATAACTGAATATTCCCATCGAGACTGTAGACTTATTTACAAGTGACAAAAATAGACACACTGAGCAGCAGGCTCAGAGGGACCATGATGTATATGTGTTAACAAATGGGGTAATAGTGGCATTTGTGCAGAACTGAGGTTGAAAGATGAATTTACTTGATGATGCAAGGAATGAAATATTAATTATAGCTCATAAACAGGACTAAAGCCATCATTAAAAAGCATTTACTATACTATACTATACTATACTATACTATACTATACATTCCTACATTATGGCAGTTAACAGAGGAGATTTTACACAAAACACTTAAAGCTGATGGAAGTTTTCTGAGACAACAGATTCTTGTCACACCAGCATTGCTGCTAACATTAGTCCAAAACCTCCACTAGGTAATTTGATCCTAAATCCTAAAACTAAGTGTGGCTTATGTGATTGCCTCACATGAACCTTCAGAGCGTGAGAGAGAATGACAGATAGAGAGACAGAAGGGAAATGGGTGATGGATTTTCCTTTCATCACATGGTGTTTTAAACTAAATCCTGGATCTGTTTGGATCTTTTGTGCTCAGTCAAACAGCTGGAGCACACCTCAGACAACCCTGAACTACTCCCTGAACGTCCCACAGCGCCACTCAGACATGTGTGCCCCTCGGCAGCCCTTGTCGCCCCTGTATGATGAACCCTGCAGCCCAGAAATCTACTCCCTCGATGAGGCCAGGCCAGTGGTAAGTGGATGAATGACACTGGATACATAGGTTCAATTTACACCTGCACAACTTATTTGATATCAAGTTGAACACATGTATATGGGTTTGCACACACTCAGTGGATAAATATGAAAGATCAGCTGCTGCAACTTTGCAGTGACCAGTAATTTATAAATCAACACCTATGTCTGCATAATCAAGCTGACTGCTGAATGTGTTTACACCTTCTCAAATTTCCAAGCCATATTTATTGTATTTGCAAGTAGCATGTTAAATCATTCATAAAACGTTACCTAAAATATTTTCTTTATGGCAAAACTTGTTTAAATCACATCCAAAAAGCTCTCTTTTTATACTTGTATAGAGCAAGATTTTCTCATTGCAGTATTACACCATTTAACTATTTGACAAACAGGATGAATTTATCCTTATTACTACATTTAAACACTTGAAGCACATGCTTACAGCTGCCCCATCCTCCCCCTGTTCCTCAGCAACAGAGCTGGCAAGAGCCCACTCATCATCATCATCATCACCAACAGGCTCCCCAACTCCTACCCTCCTCCTTCCAGCTCCGCACACCTCCCTTGGGCAGGCGCTGCAGAAGAAGCCTTGTCCTGACCAACTCCCAGGGACAGGCTTTGGGCCTGGAGATAGAGGCTCCTCAAAGCCAAGCAGAGCAGAGAGCCGAGGCTGTGTCGAGGCTAAAGCTCCTACCTGTGCCCAGCCAAGTGCAAGAGCAGGTGAGAAACACAGAGATACTCATCTCTCAGGACACTCCAGTTTCTGGAATGCAGTGGTGCAAAATACAACAGCGGTGCACTGTATGGTAGCAGAGCATGTGTACTTGACCTGCAGGTGATATTTGAACAGGTGCTACAGATGAAAAAGATCTTTTAGGGAAGATAAGAATGTTTGTTATTGTCAATCATGGGAAGTAACTTTCTTTTGTTTTCACATCTGTTGATAGATACTCCTCCCATCAAGCTCTGTGATGAATACCTCTCAAATGCCTTATGGTTACTCCCCAGGTAAGAACTGAAGGCATGCAGTCATAAAGATAATGTTACATTACTCTGCGTATATTTAGTGTGCATGTGTGGGAAGTGTATTTGACAGTTCATAGTAAATAATCATTAGTTGTTTTTTTGTTTGAATATTTTCAATTTTTCATGGCTGAATAAGGTTTATATTTCCATTAAAACACAATGGATGTTCTTTCAAATGATAGTGTCACACTGTGGCGTCATATTTCCTCACAAGTGTGAGTTATGAAAGTCAATACTGTCAGCCGCTCACCTAAATACCACCAAGGACACAGAACATTGCTCACACTCCATTACACCTTAAATTAAACACAGCATGCACTTTGGATTGATTGAACATTTCAGTCTGTCAGTAGGTAAACAGAAGGTTAAAGGCTACAGAGGTGAAAGTGAGGAAAATACACAAATGAAATGGAACTTAGTGCCACTCTCAATGCTATTTGTATAGATTTCCCATGTGGGAGAAGCCTGGTGTAAGAGAACACTGTCCCACAGACAGGATTTACTCCTACACTGTGATTGACAGCACACAACTGGACTGGGTTACACTTTCTCATATCAACAGGCTCATTTATCACAAGTTGCCCTCTAGCATAATGTAGAAAACAGATGGAGATTGTCTCACCTGAATCAAAACAAGAGAAAGGGGTACCTGTGGATTGTATTACAAATTTAATCTTACACATGCTACAACCAAGTCATTTCAGGTTGCATGTTTGCATGTTTCTGAACAATTAGACAAATGAAGATGTAATGATATGTTGTACTACTTGTTTTGCAATAAGGTAATATGTTGGGCCAGAGCCAATCATACCATATGTATGTTGGGACTGTTTATTCAGTTGGGGCGAGGTTTTGTCTTTCACTGTTGGAATCTAAAAGCCTGGGAATCTTTTCTTCCTCCTATAGATCACCACTCATATCTTGAACCCACAGAACCAGATGACCAGGAAATGGACTATGACAACATTTGGGAGTACGACTGTGATACTGGAATGATTCAGCCAACGTCTGGAATTTCGACACACTGGACAGGATTAGACTTTGGGGCCAGAGGCCTTGGTGCCATGGCAACGCAGCAGAGATGGTCATAAAACAAAACAATAGCCCGGCACTCGTCTGGACGTGTGCAAACAACAGATCTCTATCAGAGGGATAATAAAAGCCAACTTGCACAGCCTGTGTTGCTCCTGCTGCGTACAGTATGAACCAACAAATCCCATGCACTGTGTTGTTACATGTTGGCTAGTCGAGCAGAGGAATGATGAGTTCAGGTATGAAGAGGAACAGGCTGAAAACAAAACATTATGAAAGTGATCACAGACTTCAACTGTCTGTTTGATATGTAGCATTTACAAAAGGAGCAGGGTGTACATACTGTGTAGTTTTAGTGTTATTTTTTTATGTTTTATATATTTGCACGGTCAAAGGTGTCATATGTAGTGAAAGAGTTTTTTTAATATTTAAAATATTTTCTAACATGCTGTTCAGTTTACCTGTTGTTGTAATTTTCTTTGTTTCTATGTAAAGCTGTAATATGCATTCCACAAAGGCTTGTTGTAGTAAAAGATGTATATTTTTGTAAATGTATGTACATTTAATATTTCATTATTCTACATTGTCAAGGCAAATAGAAGTAGCTTAAACTGCCTGACTGCCTTAAAGGTGC
Organism: Rastrelliger brachysoma; assembly: GCA_024605115.1. Taxonomy (NCBI): domain Eukaryota; kingdom Metazoa; phylum Chordata; class Actinopteri; order Scombriformes; family Scombridae; genus Rastrelliger; species Rastrelliger brachysoma. Next base: position 2,566 of record JANJYP010008309.1, on the reverse strand, counting down.
TAATGTTACTATTGCTACTGCATATACTGATACCTTTGCAACTTCTTTTCTCACATTTGTTTGAAGTGTTTATTTATATTTGGAAATAAAACTGGAAAAATAAATCAGCATGTTCACAGTATGTCTGTTTTTAAGAAATATGAGGAATGCAATTGAGTATGCCTCAGAATTATTAAAAGCTTTAATTTATAACCTTTGAGTATATTCTGTTTAAAAAGGGAAAAATACTGATAAATTAAATGGGCAAACGTTCATATCTCAGCTGTGTATTGTTCAGATTGCTGAAAAATAATATATCTTATGCTGCATCTTATACTTATGTTTTTCTGTCATTTTAAAACACTGGAAAACACAGAGGCAAAGTTACAGACATAGAAAGTGCTGATGAGATATTACTTGACCATAGAAAAGACACAAAAATTAAACAAAGCAACTCAATGAGGTATGGAAAAATATTTATGAAGGTCTATAAAACATAACAAACAACTTATGGCATGTCTGGGAAGGGAGATGTGTCATGTGTAAGAATATGGGGGTAGGATGACAGATGTATGTGTTGCTAGTAAAATAACTGATGTGATAATACTTGGAAATATGACTATATGTGTCGTATGTCTCATGTCTTGTATCTTATATGTAAATTAATTAATGAGTGTTTCCTGTTAGTCCTAGGATAGGTCAGGGTATTATTTTATTTATTTTTTCGGTAAGAGACTGTCAGCAAATCCTCATCCTGCTCATAGGAAGATGCCGTAAACTCAGAACTTTCAATTTTCAGCTGATGAAGGTCAAAACAACTTTCGTGTTGAACTATGCACATAAATCTGCAGAGCAAAACCCAAACATCCAACTGTAGGAGATTTTGTAGTGTGGGGGGAACATTTTAAAGCAAAGGCCTAAGAAACATAGCTGACTGATTTTTTTCTAGATAAGAATGAAACATCAGTGAAGAAGACAACAACAAGCACATCACTCAGTAATGATACACAGTTATTGTTCCTTTTAAATCAATGTGTATTTCAAATCTGTAACTGATGGGATCTCATGACTGACTGTAATTTTCAAAATAGTTATATTTCTGTGATAGCACTATTTTTCCAAACTTAATCACAGTCTGATCTGTTGAGTGTTTGTGCTGTGATATTAAAAACAAGATTAAGAACAAGAATTGCTACTCAACAGCAACTTTTTTGAGCTCAACTTCGCCATCTGCTGGAGAAAAACACACACACTTCTTGAAGAGCAGAGATTCTCTTCTCCTGTCGTTGCTTAGCAATAATGTTTTTCTCAGAAGTCTGAAGTGAAATTTTTTTTTTTTTTTTTAAAGTATAATATTAAATGACTTGCAAACTGACTAACAACACAGCAGTGACACTTTGGCTTAGGTTCTTTCATGAGCTTATGTTGCCCTCTGGTGTCTGAAAAGTTTCATGTCGTTCCTTCTGTTTATTGTAGTTAAACTGAAAGACATCAACAGCTCACAGAGCAACAAATACTGTACATTCAACAGCAATGATATTTCATGCAAACAAAATTCCCCTCATACAATAAAAAACTGGCACAGAAAAAGTCCCTTAAATTAATTTTCAATTTGAAAGGGAGTCTTGGTAAAATATATGTAATCTGTGTAAAATATTTATAACAATTGGAAATATCTCACACAGTCGCTTTGTATAAAAAGCTTTTGCTACATCAACTCAGTGTAATGAGATACAATGAAAACAAGCAGTGCCTCACATCTTCTTCACATACTTACATTCATTATCACATCCATATAATGACTTAACCCTGCCTCTAACCTTTCTTCCTTACTTACTGAATCCTTATTTACAAAAAAAATCTAAAACCTTCTCTCTCATTTTTCCTTTGGTCATTTCATAATATACAGTGGTGTTCAAAAGTATGAGACCACTTTCTACTAAATGGGAAACTGGTCTCAGACTTTTGGAACTCACTGTCTGAATACCTTCAGACAATGAAAGTATCAAAGTGATTTAAACAATGAAAAAATGGCTACAGTCGAATGAAACCTTTTCCCTATTACGATCAATGCAGAAATCTAAGATTAAAAGAGCAATTAGAGTGCAAACATTAGTCAAATCCCTTGAAAGGCCCTGCAATGGCTCAAATCATGTGTTTGTGGGAAAATTCATCACTTCAGATGTCACGGATTCAGAAGCGAAGACATCAGTATCAGATGGGGCAGTGTGATGCAATTCTCTCTCGTTGGCTCCTGCCTCCACCTTGACGTACTTTCGTAGGTATCCAATGGCTGACAGAGCACTTACATTGGCCAACAGCACTGTGTGGAAATACACATGACATTATTCATGATACATAGCAAAGCCAAAACTGAATTTATCTGCTCAAGTAATGTTCTGACTTCTTTAATTCAATGTTTTGTTGATTTTACTTTAACCTTTTTGTACATTACAACCTCAGTGCTAGTCATGGCCCTTAAAAAGCTCAAAGTAACTGACAAAATTTTAGATCAACATAGAGGACAAATAAATAATAAACCAATTTAATTTTGACAATATTGTGATCATAAACAATTGCTTTATCT
>JANJYP010008299.1:0-11301 GCA_024605115.1 Rastrelliger brachysoma | reverse complement strand
ACTAATTGTCATTAATGCTTACAAGTGTGTTTATTAATATTTTTTCATGTTCATTGATTTTCTCCCCTTCTTCATTATTACTGCTCTGTCCCAGGTGGAGAACCAAACAGCGGTGCAGACGTTTGCCAGTCCAACATTCAGTTCTTTCCTGGACCTGCTCCTCTGCTGTTCAGTGTTTCTGGCCCTCTCGTTGGCCTGTTTCCTTCGACCACTAGTCACCCAACTGACTCCATCCACACCAGCAATCATTCTGACTTCTGTAGCTGCCCTGCTGGAGGCTCTGGCTCTGCTGTTTGCAATACGGTGAGAAACTGAATCTAGAAGTTGAGGGAAATCAGAATCCCATGGTTTGCATATAGGCTGTAAACAATTTTCGTTTCTTTTCTAGTTTCCATGATAATGACATACACATACCTTAGACATTTGCTTATAATTCATAACATAAACATGAGTGTGACTTAGTGTATTCTAAATGTACTCATACTGTTAGAAATAAGTTTACATGGATGAAGCAAGACCATGAACTGCAACACCCCTTGTTCAAATCCATCTGGCGGCCTTTGTTATATCTGTCATCTAATTTTGTATCATCTCCCTTTTATTGCTGTTTAATGAGGCACAAAAAAGTAAGGGCCCTGAACAAATTTTTATTTAACAGATATTTTATATTTTAAATGATATAATAATATGTAAAATATAATAGTACATAATACATCAAAATTACAACTTATAGTGGGTGTCCTGATATTGGATCATCATCTATAAAGTGACTGAGTGAGTCTGTAAAATTTTGCTTATTGGCCCTTGTTGGTAGTTATGTACTGAAATGCTTTATGAACACAAACCCATGTGTGGAAAACATCATGTCTGGACTCAGTGTATTATTCAGGGTACAATAGGTCAGTATGGTTCAAATGGGACATTCATCAATTAGATTAACACTTAATTTATATAATTTCCAATATATAATAATTTGTAATAATAATCTGTGTATCAATCAGTGCTTTCTATTTCCTTCTCCAGAACGGCTTTCTACCTGGACAGTGCTTTGAATTGCACCCGAGCGCTGATAAGGGCAATCTCAGGCTGGGTACTACGTCACTTTACAGGAGCCATCCTGGTGTCCCTGCCTGCTGTGACTGTCTTCTCCCATGTAACCTGTGACATGCATCTTTCTATTCAGGTGGATTTATAATTTCATATTTTTAGGAATGCATCATGAGGGTGTTGGATTATGATTTAGTTGCTGTTTTCATGGCAGATTTATTTGCTCCCATTCAAATCCCAATGTGTATCTGTAAGGTTACCTTGTTTGTAAAGTTTCCCTCCAGGACTTTTGTATTTTTTGTCTAATGAATATGTTCCTGTGCCCTATATTTTCCCCAGTTCACCATGTTCATCTGCTGTGCTGTCATCATAGCTATTATTCAGTACTGTAACTCCTGCCATCTCAGCTACTGGATGCGCTCAACTTTAGCAACTTTGGTGGGACTGGCACTGCTTGCCTTACTCTTCAGCTCTCCCTGCAGGTATGACATGCCTATATATTGAAGAAAGGAAATAATATAGTCCATTGTCCATGAATCCTGAAAATATAATTAAAATGCACTGAGAAACAATTTTAAGAGGATGTAATGATGACTTTTGTGTGTACACTTATCAAAACAGGTCTTTCACAACATAAAATAATATTGGTAGGAAAAAAAGTAACATTACAAAGACATGACAGGTTATACATATTTTCATATTCACCCCAATTTTTCCAGTTAAATGTTTACACTATGTCCACATTGCTAAATACAAGCTATCAGAACACAATTTTTCTATATAAAAGTCCTTCAGAGTTACAGTCTTGCTGTTATGTTATTCACATAATTCACACTCTTTGGTGAACTGTCTAAAGTATTTTATGAGCTATTAACACAAGAGCTCTGAGCATATTTAATTTGTTTCTCCTTAACTCATTAGACCTACATAACCTAGAATCAACTGATGTAGTTCAGATTATCGAAATTCAGAATTTCTCCCATTTTTTAAAAAAAATCTTCCCCCAATAAATGTATAATATAGGACAATCCCAAAATGTGGGGAAAATTTCCTATTACACCATAATAAAGGATTAATTGATGTAATGGTGTTGTCTAAAAATCTCATTCTCAACTTCAAACCACATTTTTTCCAAGTTGGGCCATAGCATTCATGTCAAGATATACAGTTGTGTTAACCTCCAGTTTCTTTCACAGCTAATGTATTATTTGTTGAACCCATGCAAATTCTACTGTACAAATACAATATTTTCCTCAAGTGCATTTGATTATCAACCATCTCAATCCAGAACTGTTCACGATAATTTGGAACTTCTTTCATTTTGTCCCATTCCTTGTGTGCTTCCAAATAATGTTGTATTTGAAAATATCTAAACAGCTCATTTGATACAATACCATATTGGGCATGAAATTGAGAGAATGCTCCTCCTTTATAACTGGTTTACTCTCACCAGGCCTTTCTCCACCTACTAAATAAAACCAGTGTCCAGTTTGGCATGCAAGAAATTGTAAATAGAAGCTGTTTTTGTTGGCCTTGATAAAGATATACAGTACAAAAATTGAATATTTTTCTTATCTTCTCCCAGTCATTTAAAGTATAATTCCCACATTCATCCTGTATCTTAAGTTTACACATTTAACCCTATCCATGCGACTGATATTCTGAGTTGTGATGGCCAGTTGTGACTTCTGAAATGTGGCAAGGTTAAGCCACCCTTCTCTTTACGAGAGCAGAATAAAAAGTTTCACTGTGGGTCCTTTTATTATGCCATATGAATTTGGAGATAAGTCTGCCTGGGAATTTAAATGTAGACACTGGGACAGTTATAGGAAGGCAGTGAAAGAGAAAAAGAAGCCATGGCAGTATATGCATCCTGATACTTTCCATCCTCCCAACTAAGACAGGAAGACATCTCCCATCTTTCCAAATCTTGTCTGAGAATTACATTTATTTTAATTGGCTGTGTATAACTGAGAAGAGTTAAAGTGACCCCCAGGTATCTAAAGCCTCTCTTTGACCATTTGAATTTCACCTCTCTGTCTAACTGTTCGAGCCAACTTCCATTGCTTCGGATTTTCCTTCATTGACCGTAACCCAGAAACTTCTCCTTTAAGTGCTCAGACATTGCATGAGAGCAGGTATAGATAATCATAGATTTCTTATGACAAAAGAATGTCATCCCCGGACAGCACTGTTTTGTACATTGTGCCGCCCCCATGTATTAAAATCTTAATTTGATCTTTCCCTCAATTCAGCTAGTAGTTGATACATAAAGCAAACAGGACAGACAAGACCAGAACCTCATTTCTAAATTAAAGATCTCATTTAAAAAACAAGAGTAAAAGTATGTTATAATGTGTTAGGTCTTGAGATGTATGTATTAATTAGTTCTACTTGTGTTTGATCTCTTCTAGTTTTGCTCAGAGTCTGTTTTTCTGGTATGTACAACAAATTTTGTTCATTTGGTCATCTCATTCTTTTTTCTCCACACATTTGTACTCATTAGGAAAGCATATATGTATCATCAATTATTCAATTTACTTTTTTTTTTTTTACACAGTTACAGATATGCAGTTTGTCACTCACATTACTTCCATCATGCACAGAAATATATTTTGGTGGAGCTTTTGTAATTGCTGTGGTGCTTTCAGATATAATTTCTTTTCCTTGTGTCCTTGCATTTCTTTATCCCTCTCTCTATCCGTCGGTTTCTCTCATCCAGGTCAGCCGGACAGAACAACAACAGCAATAGCTCCATCCTCATATCTGACAGCCCAGCAGACCCTGACTCTGAGGCTCACCTCCGGGACCTGCTGGGCCCTGAGGTTTGCGTTGCCTTTTTCTTGCTCCTTCTCCTGGTTTGGTTCCTTAACCGTGAATTTGAAGTCAGTTATCGTTTGCATTATCATGGCAATGTGGAGGCTGATCAACATCGCATCAAGATCCAGAACATGAGGGACCAGGCTGACTGGCTGCTTCGCAATATCATCCCCATTCATGTGGCTGAGCAACTGAAGGTCACGCAGAGTTACTCCAAGAATCATGACAATGTGGGTGTAATATTTGCTAGTATTGTTAACTTTAGTGAGTTCTATGAAGAAAGCTATGAGGGAGGCAAGGAATGCTATCGTGTCCTCAATGAGCTAATTGGGGATTTTGATGAGCTGTTACGGAAGCCAGCCTTCTCAAATATTGAGAAGATCAAGACCATTGGTGCCACATACATGGCAGCATCAGGACTCAATGCGCAGCAGTGTGCAGATGCAGCCCATCCTCATGCCCACCTCCGCGCTCTATTTGAATTTGCTTTGGAAATGATGTGTGTGGTGGATGATTTCAACAAGAACATGCTGGGCTTTGGCTTCAAGCTTCGGATTGGTTTCAATCACGGGCCTCTAACAGCAGGGGTGATCGGCACAACCAAGCTTCTCTACGACATCTGGGGCGACACAGTCAACATTGCCAGTCGCATGGATACAACAGGTGTTGAGTGTCGTGTCCAGGTTAGTGAGGAGAGCTATTGTGTGCTCAGTGGCATGGATTATGAGTTTGATTACCGTGGCACAGTTAACGTTAAAGGGAAAGGTCAGATGAAGACTTTCCTTTACCCTAAGAGTAGTGACAGTGGCCCTGTGCCTCAGTATCAGCTGTCAGTCTCACCAGAGATCCGGGCACAGGTGGATGGTAGCATTGGGCGCTCACCCACTGATGAAATTGCCAGTATGATGCCAGCAACCAGCATGACTGCAAGCAGTACCGTTACTATGGTACCCAGTACCAGCGCTGGTTCCTCTACCAACTCAGTGCTTGGTCGTGAAAGAGACATGGCACGGTGTGGAGACAGGGTGGACGTTGTCGAGAGGCGTCCCTCTGCAGAGACTTCTCATGCTCAGCGGTCCACGTCTCACAGTGGCCTGATATCCATACCTGTTACCAACATAGATGGACAACCTTCTTCTGCAAATAATAAACCACTCATCATCTCATCCATAGTTCAGCAAAATACACGCCAACATTCAACAACAAAGTCCAAGAAAGACACCAAGCAGGACAAATACGAGGATAATTATGACAGTCACATTGGAGAGTTAACCAGACTTTAAGAATTTGCTACAATGGCGCTTTTATCACATATCCTCTACCCTTTAAGCTCTTGTTCCTGCCGGTTTGCATTAGTAGAATTATACTTCATTTGGTTCTACCCCAAGTAGAATCACAGGGTATAGAAAGACCCACAGGCCTTTCTCCTGCATCAGCCAAGCAGCAGGTTATTTTAGGTCTTAATCTGGGGGTGCTGTGTTGACTTCAAAGAGGGTGTTAGGCAGGGACGCAAATGGGAAGATATGATGGCTGACTCTGAACCTCCTCTTGTCTGCTCCAGATCCCATCATCTCCCATTTAATGTACTTGATTATCTCTACACTTTTAACCTTTATTATTTGTTTCATATGTCTTTTAAGTGCCTTTAGAATAGAATAATGTGTAGACTACGCCTTTTTGAGTGTAAGGGTAGGATAACAAAAAGGGAAACTGTACATTTGCTAACTTTTTTGGGAAAAATGCTTTGCTTTTGTTACAATTTTACTTTCTAAACTGTGGTTTGCTGTGATATTTTTGCCTTTTATCAGCAAACAGCTCAGCAAGCTAATCTTACTTATGGAAAGTGCTACATTATGAGAAAGATGTAAGATGTTACTCCAGTATACGTATGTATAAGTAAATTCTGCACTAAATTGCAGCAGAGCCTGTTTCCATGTTCTTCAAGAAAACCCCAAAACTCTTTGTGATAGGTACAGAAGAAACAAATCAATGCAGGCTAAGGGCATAGGAGGCTGTGCTGCGTGTTGTGTGAATGTAACTGCATGTATATTGTGTGAGTGTGTGCTTATGTGCCAGTGCAGTAGTAAGATCATGGCATTAATTAGAAGGGGTGCCTATGAGATATTAGGTTGGCTTGGTGAAACAATGGGATGACAAACAGTTTAGGAACGCAGTTGGGGGAAGAAAAAAAAACTCTTGCTTGCTGATGTGGCAGTTTTTTCTCTGGCCTCAGCTAAGATCTTTGTATTGTCTCAGTACTGAGGCATGATGGTCTCAGCTACACTTATTAGCACGCTTGCTGCAGCAGCACCGTAGCTGAGCCTAAACTGTTACTGGAGTATGCACCCTCCCCCATGATCGAGGCACTTGTGAGAACTCAAGCTGTGTTTAATGTTGATGAGTATTTCAATGGATCCTACGAGGTACTTCCGTACGTGTGGAGTGTTTTTAGTTGTGACTTTAGATGACTTAGAGAAAACAGATGCCTATAGGTTGCTATGGATTACACTGTGTGCTAGGTGATAGCTTTTAAGACATGGATAATCAAAGTGGAATGTTGCGAATCATAACAAAATGTGTTTTATTGTATTTATTGTAACACGAAACTTGAACTGCTCATGTGAAGCTACCCTCTCTTACTTCTATGATTTGAATGACATTACTGCATCTTAACAGCTAAACATGTTAGCTGCTTCATATTTGCAATGGCATAAAACTAATGTATTAGCACTGTAATTGCAAAGACAGTGCTCCAAATGTATTCCAGGTGTCTGCCTATGTGTTTTTATGCTTTCTTTTAGACTTTCTGAATTTCATTCTGTTGTGTCAGGTATTGGGGAAATCAAGCTGATGAAATGGATTGTGTGCTCAGAGGCTAAACAGTTTGACTATGAAATACACTTAAGTGTTTGCACATTCAAATTCTCTCAACAATAGATTAACAACCTTACATTTTTAATTACCATTGAATAATCAACGCTTTTAAGTAATAAAGCAATCGAGACAAATGTTACAGAAAAACAAAGAACCAATTTGCCTTCTTTTAACATAATTTCTCATTTCAGCTGCACTATACATTACCTATTAGGTAAATAATTTGATTTGCTTTGTTTTCTATGTGTGAAGTTAGGGTAGCTTGTGCCTTTTAACTTTGAACTTGATTTCCCTGATCTTTTCTTTCACATTTCTTAAGACGCTAAATATTTCCCAAAAGGTTATGCCAGCTGTAAGGAGAATGTTTACTTTTTGCTTGAGTCACATGTAACTTTCATGACATCAAAATGTAGTCATAATTTTAATTAGTGCCTTTTCTCAATATATAAAATTCAATGTAATCATATCAAACTTATTTAACGTGAATTGGCCTTATTACTATTCTTGAATACTTTTTTCTTTGGCCTTCCATTTTGTACCATATTCATTGTACAGATGGAGTTAGTTTGTTTCAAATGCAATAATAAGTGTTGAATTTAAAGGGAAAATTTTTCTTCATGCTGATGAGCACACAACCCTTGTACCAGCCCAAATTTATGTATCTCAGCTACAATAAAGGGAAACTTAGAATCAGTGTTGCTATTATCAAAGGTGCATTGAGGTCTTTTGAATATTGTTTTTTCTTTTTTTTTAAACTCTGAACATTTTTCTGTATTGCTATTGTATTTGGGACAAACAGGAACAATGAGATGGAGGTGTCCACTCACCAACTGAGATTTGATTCCCATATGTGTTTTTGTTATTCTTGCACTGCAAGCATGAGATGGCACACTGGGAAAATTTTAATGCCAAAAAGTGTCATTACTATCTTGATTTTTTTTTTATATGTTACGTTTCCTTCTTACATTGCTGATTTTGTTGAGCACGTTCAACATGGATCATTTCTATATTCACTGTTAAAACACATTTGCACAAGGCACTCACTTTTTATGTGCAGTATGCCTTTGTATTATATAGTATCTGAGCATTTTCTATTATTTATATATGCGCATGTGCTAGAGTATTAAATAGTATAAAGAACTGGGTATTTTAACAACGTTGGACTAATACTTGTGCATTCTGTTTGCTTGCATGTGTGTAAAAATGTATGAGTGTTTGTAAAACTGTGTGGTTGTGTGCGTTTTGGAAGGGATGATCTGATCTTAGTAGGAATGTGACCTGGACATTTTAGTCAAGTTTATACTCTTGCAAAGTATGACATGCAAGGACAGTAAGATCTCAATCAACACAGGTTTCTTTTTTTTTAGAAATTCAAACAGGCCATATAATATGAAATGGCAAGACACTGCTAGATGTCTGCAGGTAGGCAGTAATTGAGTAGCCTGCTATAAGCCAAATTTTAATAAATTGTTGCTTTCTATGGAAATGTTTTTTGTATATAGCACGCTAATAGGTATGCAAATGAAGGTTATAAGTGAATAAAGAGTTGCTGGGAAATTTTGTCTGGTTGAATTTATAGCTTGAACACTACATTATATTTAACAGTGATGGATAATCACATTTTCTATTTCTTTTTAGACAATAACTATGACATACTTTTATTTGAATATTTTTGTTTCTTGAAATGTAATCCTTTTTATACCAGGTATACTATGCCATTGCCGTACATTGTAGTTTATTATTTTGCATTTAAAACATTAGATCACTGTATATCCCTCAGCATAATAGTTTAAACCAGCTCCACCTCAAACAACAAAATTAAAATACTGATTACAGTATATCAGTAATGATTAAATAACACGAAAAATAGTACTTATAGGGTTTATTATGCTGCAGTATGAATACTTAATTTAAGTAGTCTTTGCTTATATGAGTTGTTTACTTACCCTTGAGCATGTGAATGCATAACTTTGCTCTTCTGGTCAAGAAAAGAATCTGAATACTTCCTCTATTACTGTCACACGGAATCAAAAGAGATTAAGCTACTGGCGTTTACTGGTGGAGTACATATGTTTAAATAATAATGGGATTGCTTGGAAACAGATTTGACTTTTTCATAAACACTCCTACTCTAAGAATAATTTGCTTCAGTTTCCCAACAACTGGTGCAGAAACAATTAAGCTGGGAATGGCATCATTTAATCTCTGCTGTCTATACTTTTCCAAATACCATATTGAAAAAAGGGGGAAAAAAGAAAGGAAAGGAGAAATACAGTTGCTCAAACTGGAATGTTATTCTAATATACTGTGTTACTATGGGGACTTAAGTAAATGTGGTAATTGTAATATTGAAATATTTGTTATAATTGTAATGCAATGTTGCAAATTGACTTATACTTAAGTCTGATCCTAAATGAATGTCAAAACTGAGACCAGTCACATGGGCATGTAACGGGTGCGTTTTTGCGAAAATGGCTGTGCTGTGTATTCATCTGGGAATTAAAAATCAGTCAACATTTCACTGATTTTTCCTTATTGACATTACCAGGTTTGATTTGAACTAAGAGCTCAAAGTTTACATGTTATAAATTATGGATGGTAAACCAAAGATGTCTTAAGTTTGATGGACACTAAGACATTAAAACGTGCTATTAGGATAAAATCAATTAAATGTGGAGTAATAATAATTTGACAAAGGTAGCACTGTGGAAGCCACAATGACGACCGGGAAGACATTCACCAGAGTAACTGACTTACAGTAGTTGTCATAGTTATAGTTGTTGTCATGGTTACCGGTCATGGTTACCGTGCTTAACAGTTAACGGTTAAGGTAACGATTGAGTTTATCTTCGTTGTGAAGTGTGGAGTAAACAGTAAGTCGACACACCATCGTCTCTCGTCTCCTCATTTCATACACTCCACACCCGCTCCACAGCACCATAATACACATTTTCTGTTTCTCTAAAATTATTTTGAGACTAAAATACTTTAAGAAAAGCTTGTCATCTAAGGTCTGCAATTAACAACTCTNATTTTGAGACTAAAATACTTTAAGAAAAGCTTGTCATCTAAGATCTGCAATTAACAACTCTTTTTTTTCATTATCAATTAATCTGCTGGTTAATTTCATTACGAATTAATTATTGCCTGTATATTTCTGCATCCTGTATACAATGTATTCTCCACTATTTTATGCACGCATTGGTGTTATGTGCTTATAAAGTTAGCAGCAGTTAACATTTAATGTAAATTTCAAGGAGGGCTATTGCACCCCTAGAGGCTATTATACGTACGTGCACATGACGCACGGTGGGACACAGGTTTACGTCAGGGCGTCATAGCACGATACCTCCCCCTCCTCCCCCCTCAGTCTAGCTGGGAAGAAAAAAAAAACTTTTTTTTGTATCGGAGGAATCAACAGCCGCCATCTTGACGCGGCTCAGAATCGGGATTTCTGGGGGAGCATTAATTTTAAAAACCGATCGGAGCTACCCAGACCGGACTCAAACGGATTTTTTCTTGCAGAAAATCGAAGTATTAGTTCTTCCGATGAGAATTAATGCAAACATGTGAGGGTTACACGGGTTTTTATCGTGTCGAAAGCCCACTGTATATTTGATTTCCCTTTTAGAGAGCGCCGCTTCTCGCCGTATCGCAGTCCCGAGACGCTGTATTTACCAGGAGACAGCGACGAGAAAAATAATCCGCCTCATAGAAAATATTTTTTGAATTTTACTCTTTTTATTTAAGCCTAAAATAGATTTTATGGATGCTTGTTTCGACTGCGAAAAAAATGATTCTGTACAGACGTGAAACCGGCGATCTGCGGAGAAAGGGATTTGCTTACGCTTTGTGTAATATTTTATGATTGATTTTTATTTATTTTTCTCGAAGTGAAATAATTTTGGACGTAATTATTGAGGATAATTATGTGGGTGTTGGGTGTTGGATTATCATGGGGTGATCTTCGGCGGCGAAGCGTGGCGCTGTTGCCTTTCTTTTGAAACCTTTTTCTCCAGGCAGCATTTCGCCAAGCTGCCAGTCAAGAAAAAAAAAACCTAACACTCAGATTGTTCCTTTACGCGTAACGTTAAGGAAAGTTATCATTTATTACGAGCCAGAGGCCCACAGGTTGGACTTATCCTGCTGTGTATTTTTTTTTTCCTACATCAACTTACAATATTTGCCAAGCAGGATGGCTGACAATCTGCTGGACGTCGGACCCCCCACTGCAAAGCGACCCAAGCTTAATTCACCTCTCTCAGGATCAGATGGCCCAGGTAAGTGTATAACAGGGTTTTACAACTGCTGCGAGAATATGCTAACTTGCATTTGCGTTTATTACACATGCACACTGCACAGCCTTAACTGCTTTATGAGGGAGGATGCATCCTCAACCTTTAAGGAGAAGAAACACAGGGAAGTAAACCCATCATCACTTCACCGGGATTGTACAAATTTCACAGGGCACATGCACACAAAGTCCCAGTGGGTTTGTCTGATTAAATGTACATGTGATAAACAAATATATATATATATATATATATATATATATATATA
>JANJYP010008294.1:0-12467 GCA_024605115.1 Rastrelliger brachysoma | reverse complement strand
TTTTTTTTTAATTTGTAGGAGGAAATAAGTACAAGAGCAAGAGTTAAGAGTCTGTTGTCCAATGAGTCGCTGTAAATGGAACATTGTGTGTGTCATTACTACTATTAGTGTAAAAATGTAACACATTATGAATCACACTTGGCTGTGTGATGATGCTACAGTCAGATCTTCATTAAATCACAAAGGGGTTTTCATTTTTTGTAATGCAAAACTACTCAAACCAGTTACTGTCCTCAGAAGGTAATAATGTAATGTAACTAGTTACTTTTAAAAGTAATGTTCATCAACACTTCTGGCAGGAATTGTACACTGAGCTAAGTTGAAAAGACCAATGTCTACAAATAAAAACAACAAGCTCAAAGACGCTAAAAAGCTCAACAAGATTTATATCGGTCTACATAATTATATTTTTCTGCTTTCCATAATAATTGTAGTTCATTCAAAGTTCATAATTGCACATACATTGCTGCATTGTTATTATACTAAACTTATGTACAAATACATTCCATTGTTATGTTTGCATCTTTACTAAAAATGGTCTTTTTTTACTTTGATGTTCAACTCTTAACACTTTTTTTTTGGAGTAGAATATTAAATGTAAATTGAAGGCAGACAGATGAAAACATGCAAAGTGTGTAGGAGAACTTTTTATGTTGTGCCTGCAGATCTTCCTCTCAGATTACCAACAGTACAAAGTGTTGGAGTTTCAACAGCCTGCGGTAGAACAGCTGAAGCCCACAAGACAGAGCCAGCTACGAAAAAAAAAAAAGTCCACAAAGCTCTCACTGCTGCACCCATCAAGGTTACTGCTGTGACTTTGTTCCATTTAGAGTTTTCTCCCACAGAGTTTGACCGCTGCACAGTAAAAGATCATTGTATAGAGAGTAAATCACATTTAAATGGTGCGTATCTGAAATATTAATATCTGCAAATGACTCCTTTATTAATAGTCTGTGTCTCTACACTTAGTTTATTATGTATACCATTGTTGCTTCATATTACTATAGTTTTATATATGTGCCTGATGTTGTTTTGTCCTATCTGTACCTTTCCTGATCTTACCTAATTAAGTAACAGCTTAAATTCCACCTCATGAATTCTAAATCGATATATACTGAATATCTACGGGCGGCTGTGGCTCAGGTGGTAGAGGTCGTCCACTAATCAGAGGGTTGGTGGTTCGATTCCCGGCTCCCCCAGTCCACATGTCGATGTATCCTTGAGCAAAACACTTAACCCCAAAGTGCTCCTGTTGCTGTGTCAGCGGTATGTGTGAGTGTGTTAGGTACCTACTGGTGAGCAGGTTTGGGTAGTCGCCTCTCACCAGTGTGTGAATGGGTGAATGTGACGTAGTGTAAAGCGCTTTGAGTGGTCGCAATGACTAGAAAAGCGCAGTACATTTACCGTCTACAGATCCTCACATGTATTGATGGAGATGTCTTTTCTTGTTCTGGTATGAACTGGGAGTCTCTTCACCTTGATGTAAATTTGATTTGATGTAAAATTTGGATTAATATGACANGTGTGTGTGTGTGTGTGTGTGTGTGTGTGTGTGTGTGTGTGTGTGTGTGTGTGTGTCATCCTGAGCTAATGGGAGGATGACATTCTTTTTTTTCAATTTCCTTTTTCTAATGTGTTTTTTTTTGTCCTGTTTGCTTTGAACATTTATTGTTATTTTATAATGCAGATCCCAATAAACTTACTAAACTAACTCACTAACTTCAGCCAACATAATTTATACACATGTGAACTACAGTGTGCATCTGGGAAAAGGATGGATCGTTTGCCATTTTTTTCTTACATTACTTTTTATTTTCTTGTATCCTGTAAAGTTTGAAATGGTAAACAGACTGTACTTATATCACTTTAATAGTCTTTTCAACCACTTAAAGCACTTTAACACTACTGTACATGTCACATTCACACACTGATGACAGGGGGGCTACCACACAATCTGCTCATCAGGAAGGAGACTAACATTCATCCACTGTTGGTAAGCAATTTAAGGTTAAGTATCTCACCCTAGGACAACATCAACATGTGGAGTGGAGGAGCCGGAAATCAAACCGGCTGGTGAATGACCGCTCTACCTCCTGAACAGCCGCAGCCATACTACATATTATATACATGCATCACACATAGACTGACAGTTAAAAAGAGAGAAAACAGTGAAAAGACATGGAGCATGTGGAGAGAGACAAGTGATAAGTGAGAAAGGAGTTGTAACAGGAGTTGAGCTCGGGTCGACAGTAGCAACAAGATCTCATGTTGGTCTATGAAGTGCGACCAAACCAACACTACACCATTGACATCTATTGAACAGCCATGCACATCCAATACTGACACTAAGCTGCTGTATTTGACAAGATGGGGAATGAGAACTTGTTGGTGTGAAACAGGTCATTTTATCTGCTGTTACATTAAGGAGCCCCTTAGCAATGAGCCCACTCTTTTCTGATTGGACATTCAGGATGCTGCCCTTTGGCAGACGTCTGGCAGGTCTGAAGTTGACATTTTCTTTTTCTTGTTTTAAACTCACACTGTCAACTTCTCAAACCCATCTGAACATGTTGGAGACAGTTACAAAGCAGAGAGATGTGATTTTAGTTTTAGTTTTATAGCTGATACATTTTGAATATTGAGCTCACTTTTTTCACATTTGGCTCAGTTTTTTTTTCATTTGAGACACAAAATTCATGTAAAACATAACTGTTAAAATATATATTATTATTATTTACATTAACATTTTACATGAATCTGTTTAAAATGTAAGAAAAATTATCTTACTTTTCAAAATATATCAGTCATAAAATTTTACAATCTGCACCCCGTAGAGAGACGTTTATCCATCATATCAGAAACTGCTAACAAACAGGGGCCATTTGGGGGCCCAAGGCAAACCCAGTCATGGGACCCTCCACTTTGCACCAACAAAAGTTTAATTTTCACCTCAACATAACGTTACTAAATAGATTTTCTTCATGTACTATACTAGTACATGAGGAAATAAATTATACTACTAGTTCAATTTTCACAAAAGTTGAGTTTGTAATTCAGACACTTTGTCCTACTTTTGAAACCTGTTACAATTATCTGACTGCTTAAGTTACTACCTACATATCTGTTTTGAAATATGATAAATATATAAACATATATTTCAAATATTAAGGCTTATCATCAACTAAAAAGTGTGAATTTAAATTTTTTTTTCCTATTTCCTGAGCTAGGTGAAATCCTTAAAATCCCTCTTGAGGTTTATTACAACACTCATCACATGCTGTAATTGATAAGAACATTAACCAACATTTAATATAGTTTTGCTCCACTGGGGTAACTCTACTTCATTTTACACATTGAATGGACATGGAAATATTTTAAGTGTGTGAATTAAAACTAAATCAATAATAATGATAATTGCTTTAAGTCAAAGAAAACGTTATTCACACGGGATGTTTGTGGGGCCCTGGAAATCTTGGGGCCCCTGGCAATTGCCTGTGTTTGCCTAATGGTAGGTACGCCTCTGCTAACAGTATTTATGACTTGGGTTTCGTCTTGTCAAATTTTCAAACTTCATAAGAAAAAAAAAAAAAAAAGTCCTTCTATTTCAATATATCTCTGTGCATAACCTTTTATC
Source organism: Rastrelliger brachysoma (assembly GCA_024605115.1). Taxonomy (NCBI): domain Eukaryota; kingdom Metazoa; phylum Chordata; class Actinopteri; order Scombriformes; family Scombridae; genus Rastrelliger; species Rastrelliger brachysoma. The sequence continues at coordinate 8,833 of JANJYP010008294.1, read as the reverse complement.
CCCACTACGTTAGATTTGGGTATCATTATTGTAAGTCTTCCTTTTACCACATGTCTGCTAGAGTAACTATGCCTGATATTAGTGTTATTAGCGTAATAAATTTATTGATACAGATCTTCCTTAAAAATAAAAATAGACTTTCAAATAACATAAATGCCCTGCTCCTGGAGAGATACCGTCCTGCATGTTTTAGATAGCTCCCCACTGTTAACACACCTGATCCTAATTATTAACTCCAAACCCTTTGACTATCTTTGGGTGCTTTATAACGAGTTAATTATTAGAATCAGGTGTGTTAGAGTGAGGAGCTCTCTAAAACATGCAGGGTAGTAGTACCTATGGAGCAGGGTTAGAGACCACTGACCTAGAGGTATGTGTTATCATGAGGTTTGACACGCACAATCATGTTTAAACATCTTTTACTCATTATTTCTCTATTGTTGTAAGGATTTTTTTTCTTTTTCTGTTGTTACAACCAGTTCAAACCTGTCATGTCAACATCCTCTACTGTATCAAACTCATTGCTGTGATTTGATTCGACTAATTAGAAACAATTTTTTTTTGCTTGACATGAGAACTGCCAACATTCCAGCACCCCCCCCCCCCTCCAGTTCTAACATTGCAACAAGCGTCAACCATAGCATATTTTCATGTACAATTTTGAATAATAAGCCAGACATGACAAAAAACTCTTTAAAATTCAGTTGTTGCGGTTTATTAATTTTTTACAACGGCTTTAGGCTATTTCATTACATATCGCCAAGGTCAAATACATTTAGAAATTTCTCAATAACCTGTAGGCTACAACAAACAAACAACAAAATAATTAACACTTTGAAATAATTTAAATATTGTAGAGGAAGAAAATGATAATGTGTTGTTTTATAGTGGGAATAAAGACACAGAGCATTGTGCTTCTACAGTATGCCTTGACAGCATTCCTCATGTGTTCACCCATGTACATGATCATATGTATACAGTGCTAAATTATCTATGTGCATATAAATAACTGCTCATAACTAGAGTTGTGAGATAGGACGTTGCATACATTGAAACAAATTAAACTTGAGCTGAACATGCCTTTCAATTTACGTCTTCACTAGTTATCACAACAACAACAGACAGACAGACAGTGAACTTGAACACTGATATGTAGGTCAAAGCTGCCACAGCGTCTACAAAACACAGTCACAAAAACACCGAAGTCATGCATGAAAACTGCGAGGGGAGACGATGAGGGGAGTGTATCCATGAAAAATTCCCACATAGGGAGCTCTTTGCTACACGCGGTGACAACAAAGTCGACAAATAGTGAACTGCGTCTCCTCCACCCTTTCAACCAGAAAGATACAGTATACACACACACACCCACACACACACGTGAACATGACTGACATGTTCACACACCCGCACGTAAGAGCTTTGGCTTTTCGCGCACTTGTTTTTTTTTTTGTTTTTTTACACCTCACCTCTTCCTCTTCTCTTCAGGCATGGTTGGAAAGACAGGCCTGTTCGCTGTTTGTGTTGCACTACTGATGTGCTCACTGCGGAACTGATTGCACAGCTCCGGGATGAACACCCGCCAGGTCATATTTTTTTCATCCACGCACCAACACCAGGACCCACATCATTGTAGACAACACTGTGACTGAACATCTTCTTGGGCAGAGTATTGTCTAACATGTCATCTCCCACCTTTGTCCTTACGTAATAAAGAACTGTCCGGTTTCTTTTTTTTTGTGTGTGTGTGTCTGTGTGTCATCGTGCATATACACCAATTTGTACATGGTGCTGAGGATGCAGACAGTGTTGTTCTTTCACTCTGCATCACTTTTGCATCTTCAAGTCCAGCTTTCTGGTGTATAGACATAGAAGAAAGGCAGTGAACATTTATTTTTGTTGGTGATGCCTACCAAGTAGGAGTTTGTGGGTGACGGTGAGTGATGTCAGCTGTTACATCACCCTAAAAAAAAAAAAAAAGGCTCCATCACTTTTAGAATCACACTATCCCCCCTGAGGCTCTGTGTTATGGGATGACTCAGATCTTTACCCTGATAGGCATATCCATTAGACATGAGCTTTGTCTCTAAATGGGCATTGAGCCAGAAAGGTTGAATTTGTCAAGTTTATTGGACATGTATTGAGTAAAGGAGTAAAGAGCAACTTTGTGGGGAACAACAACTGTTCATCAAAGGAGGCAATGCTTTGCTTGCTTGGATTATCCTGTCCCACACCTGACTGAACAAAATGTCACAGCTGATGATATGCAGTAGGTAGCACCACTATGAACAGATTAGTCTCTACTGGTATGTAGTTCATTATAAACTTATCCTGGTTAACCATCCGCTTCCACATCATCTCACTTTGTGGGCAGTGTCTGCCCACTCTGCATTGGGAAACATTTTCATTGTGGTGGATATTTTCGACTTTGACCAATCATATTGCTTGGTCGTGACGTCTGTGTGAAGTAGGCCAATAACGTCTTACCCCTCGATCAAATATCTTCTTGTTTTGGTTTTAACTCTTCAATTTCGGGAATTGTTAACAACGCCAAATGTATAGCTTCTCTCTTAGCCACAAAATGCTAAACTTTTTTCTGCCGTACAATTTTTTTTTCTTCCAGTTTAAACAGTGTTGTGATTACTATGATGTCGCAAATTTGGAGTTCCTACTTCCTAGTTGTCTTGAAGGCTGATCCTTGTTTGTTTATGTTTGGATACAACAACAACAACAATAATAATAATAATAATAATAATAATAATAATAATAATAATAATAATAATAATAATAATAATAATAATAATAACTTCATTTGTATAGCATCTTTCATACAAATGCTGTTAAAAGTGCTTTACATCAAAAAGATTAGTACATGCACCAAGTGTTTCACATCAAAGGAACATAAATGGAGCTTCAAGTAATGAAGAAGAAAAAAATAAAAACTGTCATACAAGATGGAAGACACATATAAAAACAGTGCCTCGTGAAAGTAGTTAAAAATAGAATAAAACTATATATAAATTCCAGTAAAACTAAAAGAAAAACAAATGGAAAGATAAGGTAATTTTTTTTTTCTTTTTTTTTTTTAGCAGTTTGTAGTAAAGAAAACCTTGGTCCTCTTATAGCCACAATGTGTATTTTATCCACAATTGCAACATAATGTCTCGTATAATATCTCCAGCACTGCTTGAGAGCCTCTGCTGATGACCTAGAAGAAGAAGCAACAGCAGACCAAAGAGCTCCTCTGGCCTCCTTTAGATTGGAGCACTTGTAATGCTCTCTTTTATAAGAGATTGAGGGCAAAGAGATCATACCTTGTTAATAGCACGGTGGCACAGGGGAACATGGCATAAAGCATCTTTAGCCACTATGGGAACAACAGAGTGGCTTTCAGATGCAGAGACTGTCTCCTTTGTCCTTTCTTGTGTGCTGAATACAACTAAACTCATATCCTCCACAGTCAGGATAACATATGTGCTACTTTCTTCCAGCCACTGCATCCAAGACTGCTTTATGTGAGTGTGTATATACGTTGCTAATAATCTTACATCTGTGGCTGACCATCAAAGAGACGCTGAGGGTTAACCAAGGAAAGGCAGTTTCTTGGGTTATATGTGGTCACTACAGTGTACAGCTGTTCAAAAGCTGTTCTCATATATGGATAAGAACTTGGGATGGGATAGTTACACTTTGGCTACTCCATATCGTTGTCTCATACTCTAGCACTCCACCTGCAGCGACTTTTTTGGTTGTAAATCAAGTTGATTATTATGATGTCATTTTCAGCTTATTATACTTACTACTTATCACTATATGAGTAATGGTATTCATACTATTTGTTATTTCATTGCATTTAAGAGTAATAGGATATGTTAAAAATGTGATAGTTTAACAGCATTTAAAATGTTATTTTTTTTAAACACTTCTTAAAATTGAAAACTCAAATTTATGCTGTCCACTTGAGTTGAAATGTGAAAAGAAAAGTTATTTTATCATATCTAAAGAAAAATAATATCTGGACACAGGTTATCATAACTCTTGCATGAAAGGGTTAAAAAAAAAAAAGATGTATCCCTATTCAACAACTCCCACCAGAGCTTAATGTCTCAAATAGATGAAAACAACACAGTTGCCAAGCAAATCTTTTTTTTTTTTTTCAAGGGGATGGACTTATTTATTCATACCATTTATACATTTCTTATTCATGACAGTGGCCACACAGTCAGCAGGCTTTAGAGAACTCCAGAGATATATATGGCACATACTACATACCACTGTAACCTTGGTAGTCACAACATGACAGCGAATGGAAATGTCGCTCTGTAGGATGTTATGATATCTCAATATGCAAGACATGACCCATGAGGGTGACATGACCTTTAACAAAGTGGCTACTGATGCAAATTCATAGCAATTTAATGGCAATTTATGAGGCAGACTCATTGTATACATTTGATATGAAGATGGCATCACCGGGGATATCCTTTCAAGCATTCTACAAACGCTTGAGTAAGCAGAATGCTCACTTTGGCTGCATCAGTATTCTTTTTTTTCTCTCTACAGCATTGTAAATTAGTTTGTATTTTGGTATAAAAAGTTCTTTGTAAAAAAAAAAAAATGTTATGTGCTGTTGGATTTTTTTTAATCTGGTAAGATCTCATGAGACAGCTTTCAAAACAACTTTTCTGAATGGGTTGTTGTTCAATATTAAACCAATTTCATCTGTAAAGAGGAACAATTTAGCTGTCCTGACTGCACCCCAACAATGCTCACAGTCTGAAAGAAATGGAAAGCTTTTCTATTCCATTGCTGTTTTTAAAAGTACAGTGAGGTATTCAAGACTGTACACATCCACGCTCTTTATTGGGTGAGTGATAAATAAGGGTTGGCAAGATGAACAATTCAAAAATATGTTAAAAGAAATAGTTTTAAAAGCAGAATCATGTTTGTTAAAATATACATTTAGTATTTTTGAAATGACATTTGCATTTTTTTTTAACCAAAAGTAAAACTGAATGCTCCTGAAAATGTCAAATGGTGTAACCATAAAAGAATGATAAGCACTAAGTCTACTTGTACAAATAATAAATATCAAACGATTATTAAAACAAATCTCCATTTAACTTTTAAAGCCATTTTGTAATCATTGAACAGGACTCATCCTAAAAACAATTTATATTGCAACAGTGGATTATATTTGTTCCACATTTTAGTTCCTTAATTTTCTGTGTATATCAGATTTTTTATTTTAAATATAGTTATACCAATTCACCCTGGGCTGTATTACATCCCTGACCCAATTCACTACATTTCATTCTTAATATCTGTAATAAATAACATTATAATTCATATTCTGTAAATATTTTGAGCATTTAAATATAAAGGTAGCAGGATATGTTAACAAATAATAATCTGTGCTTTGTCCTCAGCAACTCATTTACAACAGTTTTATGTTATGATGGTCAATGAGATCATTTCCAGTTATGATTTTCCACGATGTAGGTCACAGGAAGGGGCGTGTGTGGTGGGGAGAGGGTGTTTGGCAGCCACACAGACTTCCCACAGATCCAAGAGTAGAGTAGATGAGTAGGATCTGGAGCTGGCATTCTCTACAGGCGTGTTGTCTTGCTGGCTGCCCTCAATATGTTTAGGGGCGAAATATTTGCGCGCCCCATGTTATTACAGCACCAGCTGGCATCTAAGCATGACATCATCTTCTTTTGTGTGGACTGTGCCTGGAAAAAAACAATCTGGCTGTACCCACATAGAGTTTGTACTGACAGTCCTGAGCTGTAGTTCCTACAGAGCATGAAGCTAAAGGCAGAGACTTTCAATATTACATACCAGAGTAACTGACAGTTGAAAGGTGGGGGCATGGTTCAGGGAAGCAGTGTTGAGGCTTTAGTTGCAGTAAAGGAGATTGTTGGGTCTCGCTGTACTGAATACCCTCGATGTTCATATATGTTTCCTTCTGTCCAGATGAAATGGAGCAAAGCAAATGGACATAGTGCTGGCTTAACTCTAGGGTAGAAAGTGGGACAAAGTCATGCTTTTCTCTCTAAGATAGCAGCCACCACTAAGCACATGTCAAAAACAGGTACTATGTAACTGTACCTTGTACATAAAATGAATGACATGCCTATAATTACAAGGACATTTCTGCAGAACTCATCTCTGTTTACTTGCAGGATACAATGGCAAGCTGACACTTCCACTCAGAACACTGAACAAGCAGAAATGTCAAAAATCTGGCAAATTCAGTTCTCAGGAGATACAATAAGGTGGACAGAAACAGCTATGGCCTCGTGTGGATCAATTAAATTCACATACAGCTTTGTGCACTTAAATAAAACTCTCCACATATTACAACTTTTACATGTTACTTACTATAATAACTTGAAGGTTTTTGTAATAGTTTTTTCATTTAAAATTTTTGAAGTGCAAAAAATCTGGGCTTTCAAGGACGTGCAAACCCTGAGGAAAACACTGGAAGAATTTGTTGAAGAAGTGAAAGAACATTATTTGACATTTGACAGTGTTGACATTTTTTTTTTTTTGCAAAATTATGTGAAGCACTTTTTGTAAAGAGAAACTGACCATCAAGGTAAACCACAGCTGGAATTTTACAATTTTACAATTCACTTTATAATTACAACGTCCATACAGTTAAAGTATTTCAAAGGTTGCACCGCCCCCTTGAGGGTTCTCCTCAATTACAATCAAATGAGCAATTATATAATTTATGAGTATGTTGTGACTCACCTGTTTGTCATTCTGTTATGATGGCTGTAATTTCAACAGCGTCATAGGCATTAGAATAAATATAAGGTGGACATATAATCGACCACGACAGCAGCCCTAGTAGTAGAGAACAACGACTTTATTCTCAAAGAACGAGCACAAGGATCTTATCTTGGACAGACATTTCTTACCTTGAAAAATTACATTAAGAAAAGTATTTTTATGTGCTGTATTCTTCCATATAGCTTTTGTGTGTGTTTGTGTACACTTGTTACTGGCAAAGACTACATATGAATGAGAGAAATGATATCTGGAGCTACTTTGTGTAGTAGCCTTAACCTTCCATGTCAATGTATCATAGGCTCTGTTGTGCATAAAAAAGGAAGTCTTTTAATAGGTGTTTTTTTAACAGGTGTTTGATAGAAGCATAGGTGTTTGTAGGCTTTAAGAGTCACTTTGTGAACCAGATGAAGCAGCACTAGGATTCTCTCAAGGCCTGTGCCAGTATCCTCTCCATCAGTGAAGAAAGCATGAAAAGTAAATACACTTCTATTTGAGGTTTTTTATATTGTGTTTCCAGGGGTTAAAGTGGTAAGGGAAGTCAATAATCAGATTCATCTCCCAATAGATTTGTGAGTTGGGACTGTAAGCTCCAGTTTCTTTGTGGTCTAAGAGGTTTTCAGAACCTGCCATATGGAGTGACTGCTGCAGGTGTGATGGCTGAATATCAGTGAGTTTGAGTTTGTAAAGATGCCTCATTCATGACATCACTACCTCCATATTTTCAATACAAACTCTTCCTCAGCATTCACACAGTAAGAGTCCTTCTCAAATCTCTTTCATTCAGTGGGGATACTGAAATAATCAAACATAGTAGCAAAGTTGCTTTTCAGTTCATCGATACATTCCATCATCTCTATCTTGATTTGTAGACCCTGCTGGGATTTGTCCAATGTGATGAATTGGGAGTATTTACCTTGGACATGGATCATCAGAATAAAAAGAGTGAGCCTTCTTTGAAATGCATGAAGTCTCTCCTGAAGTTGCATGACTGCTTTATCCCTGCCCTGCAGCTCTATGTTGAGCTGGTTCAAGTGATGGGTACACATTTTTCAAAACAGTAAACAGCAATAAGAAAAACATTTCTCCATTAGAGACAGAAGAGTATTAGCTTTTTTTGCTGCATTGAATTACAGAAAATGACCAAGATCTCTTCCTTTTGACCACAAAGATGTTTGAATGTGTCTCTTTTGCTAAACCATCTAATGTCATTGTGAATGAGCAAATCATTATATTGAGTGAGTATGTCTGACTGGCAAGAAAAGGTTTCTTTTAACTTGCCACTTAGTTTGGCAGATAAGGTGTTTGGTGGATAAAGCAATGTAATGATTTCTACCTAGTGTCCTGCCCATCATCACTGGCACACTCACTGTTACCATCAAATCCAACTTGTTCTGCTTGATGAATGATAGATTTTTTTTGTACATTGTTAAACATTATTTCAATGGTTGTGTGCACCTCTTTAAAGCACCCCCCCCCCAAAAAAAAAAAAAAAAAAAAAAAAAAATCTAAGGGATTCATCCACAGAGGGAGACATCAACTTTGCCTTAATCAGTTTGTCCAAAAGAGTCTTAAAGACTTCCAGTGTAAGGACCTGTACTGTCCTTGAGGTTGAAGCATCTGATAAAGGAATTTCTTGTGCAACCATTTCATTTCTTTTCTTAGAAATCACCATTAACACCCAACAGGCTATTCCTTCTAGTATCCAATCTTCTTGCATCACATCAAACAAATCATACATATACATACAATACACATATACAGTGCAACATACAATACAAACCAAACAAACAATAGTTAATTTATTTGAATCAAGTACTACAAAATGTATGAATCAGTACCTCTCTGCTATGCATACGCCTCGTTTCCACCACAGGAACTTCAAGGTAATTTTACGGGGCCGTTTGTACGTGTTTGCACTGCAGGATCCACCCCTGAAGGACAGGGTCCAGGAACTTACCGATGACGAGGTCCTTTCTTGTGCTGCTTTGCTGGTGGAAACGGGGCTATAGCCACGGGTGTCTCTCCACTT
>JANJYP010008286.1:0-10780 GCA_024605115.1 Rastrelliger brachysoma | reverse complement strand
AGTCTTAAATATTGAGTTAAGCTGTGAATACAAAACAGTTATTGGTTGGCACTTGAATTACGTTTACAACCACAGAAGAGGAATAACCCTGTCATTCATGTCAGGGCATTGTCTCTGCTGCTGCTTGTGAAGATTTGTTAACACTACCTGCAGAAAAGTATGGAAGGCACAAACCGGGCTATATAACCAGTATGTCTGTCATGCAAAATATAGTCAAATATGTAAATACACAAGTGTTAACACCATTATGACAATACGAATCTGTTTTTTTGTGTATATCACAAAAAATTAGTTTCTATTTTATGTTTTAGGTTATTCAGGGACATCTAGATTGCTTTGCACGAATTTGCCTGTATGCAGAGTTACACCACAGAACTGCTGACTTACTCAAAGAAGGAAATGAAGCGGCCAGGCATCGTTCCAGTGCTGCTCATCTCGTCACTCATGCAGAAACACCACAGGAGGTGAGGGCATTCCTTGAGGACTGTTCTCGGTGTTTATCTCCAGTTTGTGATTTTTGTTGTGTCTCCAGTTCTGTTTACCCAATACTTGTCAGGTCAACACAGNACACACACACACACACACACACACACACACACACACACACACACACACACACACACACACACACACACACACAGACAGAGGTTAGTTTTATGAGGAGGGCTACAACGTGCTATCAATGAAACACAGTGTGCTTCACTTAAAAAAAAGCGTAATATGATTAAACCATTGAAGGACCACAGGGACATCTTGAAAAGGGATGAGAAAGATGAAAGTGTTACTTCAAAGGAGCAAAATTATGGATGTCAGAAGCTCTTTTAGATCCAAATAGTAGATATAAGAAAGTTTTTGATATCTATAATTGTATCAATGTTTTATATTTTTCTATGAGTAAACAGACATTTTGCATTTTGTAACTGACACTTCCTATTTTTGATGAGAAAAGGTCAAAAAGACTACGCCGTGCATCGCAACAGACTGGACAGACAACCTGCTCCTCAACTGTCTTCTTATTTAACTTTGGTTTACTTTATACCAGTTTTCGGGACAGGAGACGTGTGCAGGCCTGTAACCATTACACACAGTAGATGCCAGAATTCAGTGGAGACAGAAATTATCAGTGGCATCACACACATGCACACACAAACACATACATACACACACACATACAAACACACTGCAGGCCTATCTGTTGAGGATCGGTATGAAAAGGCGTTGTGCTCACTCATTGGCTCAGTGGGATGTTGCAACCCCAGCACCTAACTGGTCCTTATCTCCTCTGAGCAGACTGCACAGCTTGATATGCATCTGTCATATTTGTCGGAAAGAAAAAGACACCGCAGTGAGAGCACGATGAGTCAAAAAAACGGGCCAGCAACATAAACTCACTTCCCTGCGGTTTCTGCATGACCGTCATCATTTGCTCGTGTGCATCGACTCCCTGCTTGAGAAGACGCTTGAGACAAACAGGTCCAGCGCAGTAATGGACATGCAATATGTAACGCTTATATTTGCATGTTTCTTGCGTGCATGCCATAGTACACCTGACCAGTGACGACGCTTACATGCCTGCGCAGGTGTACGTTTTTGCAGTCATGTCGTCCTGCAGGAAAACAAACAAACAAAAAAACAAACGTGAAGCCAAGAGAAGATTGTCATCATTCCATCATGGCCAGCACCATGACGACAGATAAGCCCATGTTCTCTTGTCGTCATAGCGGTCTTGCATCAGCTCCATCAGCTGCTGTGGCTAGCTGAGCTTCTGACTGTGTGGGTATGAGTGTCTATCAGAGGGCTATCTGCTGTGATAAGAAAGAGAAAGAGACAGCAGAGCAAGGCGTTTACCAACAAGCTTCTCACAGCACTTAAGGTTGCAAAGAATATAGATGGAGGTTGGTGGTATGAGGGTTTAAGTGTCATGGGCATCTTCTTTTTACGTGTGTGTTGTAAGACAGCTGGATACAGGCAGTATGAAGTGCAGTCACAGTCAGAGGCCAAAGGTCATGTGGGCAGGTATAATCACTGTTCTCTCACTCCGGTAAAGTCGAGTCTCTTTCTCTGTGCTACATTTATGCCCCTGATTGACTTTTAGCCTGCCAAGCCATCATTAATTGGCATCACACACTCACACACACACACTCTCAAACAAATGCATTACATACACACACACACACACACACACACACACACACACACACACGCGCGCGCACGCACGCACGCACACACAAACACACACACGCAAGCAAGCACACAGGCATTCATGTACGCAGACCCACACATACAGAACATCTAATCCAGCTAATCCACCCTGCCAGTTGAACAACTGGTAACATGGTTAATCACCCATGTAAAAATAAAGACAAGACCAAATTGACTGATAGAATTATTCCATTTACCCGTCTGATTAAAACATTTCACCACTGCCATGGTTCAGTGGAGATCATCTTGAAAAAAAGAAAACAACACATGAAAATTAATTAAAAGTCAGTGATGTAAATGGCTTCATTCAATTATTGGTGCAAATAACAAGCTCTGTAGCATGATAACTGGCACGTACAGACACATCAAATTAGCTTAGAAGAAAAATAGGGAATCAGGGAGACACTCTTTAAAAGGGCAGGACAGACTTCTTGAAACAGGAGACACTTTCTCCAAACAAGGGAAGCACTCTCCTGAAAGGGAAGAATGAGCATTTTTATGATACTCTTTTGGATGGCAGAAAATGTTCGCGGGACACGAGCTCCTTCGACCTCGGGTCGTTTCCCAACAGCCATTGCTCCCAGTGTGACATCATGGACTGCAGGGGTCAAAGTGAAGTGTGCTGAGACAGTAGGGTGCCGACCGAACTACGAGCAGAGAAAGGCAGAGTGAGACAAAGGAAAAGAAGGCTCTCTGATTCGTTTCCTTGGCAGGATGACAAAACTGTGCGGAATGCAGTGGAGAGGGGAAAGAGAAGTGATCAAGAGCTCAAGAACGAAGAGTGGAAAAAATAGACGACAGACAAGGGGAGAAAGGCCTGCTGAATAAGCCAGGATGGCCTTCTGTTAATTCATTTCCCCTTTCCCACCATATTACCATTCGCTCTAGTCTTCAATCATTAACTACATGTCCGCTGTCAAAAAGCCTATTTCTGGTGAAGGTGAGGGGCTTCTCTCCATACACTGATACATACAGATATATACACTGAACACAGAAGCACTTTGTACATGACAACTATGCCGTAAGGTCAACAAATGCTAGGATTAATTTAGACTTCAAATACAAATGTGCATGCACACACGCAGATGCAGCAGACTACGCGCACACACAAACACACACAAAATTACAGTGCAGAGGGCAACGGGCTGCCTCTGTCAGCTACATTTCACAGTGGCGTAGCAGGCCTGCGGCCAACCACTGCTTATGCTCTGGGTAAACACTACCACCTCGGCCACATGGAGTCTCACACACACTCGTTGAGTGCCATCCAACACGCAACCCCAGTCACACATACAGGCTGTGAGATTAATGGAGTGTGAGCATTAGATATGACAGCATTACTAAGCCTCTGTGATAAAGAGCCACACACAGCCACTGTGTTTCCTTTCAGATGTTTTTTTTTTTTTTATGCCCATCACTGTGTCCATCCTTTGTCCACTGAGTCTGGACTCCTGTCAAGCCAGCTAAGCATTTTGCTAAGAAGTACCACCTTGGCATAATGTTTGGCATTTAATTTGATAGTGATGAAATGCTCCGCCTAAAGTATTTTTAATACCTCCATTATACTTTACAGGCTCTATACTGCATACTGGCAGCAGTTTCTAGGACACACAAATATACAGTATCAAAGGACAGTGAGAATATTAGCTAGTCCAAAATCAGTGTTAAAGGTTCACTGTGCGCATTACATTTTACATGTAAATGTTAAACTAACGTCTATTTATTCTGTTCTACATGCATCTTCTGATATGGCTGTTATTCCAGAGGACTGAACCAATTTTTACACAATGCTAAGTCAGGTCATGAGTCATTTGCGCAGTTATTCAACAGTTTGAATGTAGTTTGGCTTATATGCCCATCATGTGACAGCAGTGAGCCTGAGTGCCCCCCTCCACGGCTCCATAGCTCCTCTTCCCTCCTCTGCATCTTCTCATGCCCGTCTCTCACCCCCGCTCCCCCACCTTCTACTGGCGCCTGTACGGTTAGTTAGGGATTGCCACAGGACATCATGTGACACACAAGCAAACACACACACAAACACGCTGCCACGTGCGCGCACACACATGCCCATGCACGCGCATGCACACACACACACACACACACACACACACACACACACACACACACAACGAGTAGATGTATGAGCATGTAAACACCAACACATTCATTCGCCATTCTCCCTGCCATTGACTTCTTTCATGTGGGCTAACTTGAATGAGCAGTAGAGTCCTCCAACAATAGAATCCATTCTATTGGCGGCATTGAGGCTGTTCGGCCGTGTGTGTTAGTCCTAGCAGTAGCCAGACACACCTTGAGGCAAAATGTTATCGCTTAGTTACTGTAGTTATAGCCTTGCCAAATCTAGGATTTGTTACTTGTTTTTGTATGTGACAAGTTAATTTACCCTGGTTATGAATCAGTATTCATATGGTTTGTCCTTGACGACTCCGTTGCCATTAATATTTCTGAGAAAGGAGACAGTTTAGGCTTCAAGCGCTTTGATTTATTTGGGGGATTTCTTCATTTAGTGACGTATCATGAATGTTGGAACAACAGGAAATCTTAACATTTTGAAAAGGAAGGCATTATGAGGATAACACCCTGCTGATCTCAATACTCATTACTCGACCTCCCTACCTACGATATCCAACCCAGCCTTGGCTCCCCTGACCCCCCCCCCACCTCCTTACTTTCCCTCCTTGTCTGGCAGACCTCCAATGTCTGAAACTCTAGACAGCGCTGGTTCTGCCCTTTCTACAAAATTTAGGAAGCCATTAGCAACATCAAATCATTACTTCAGGAAGAGAGCAATGCGTGGGGGTGGATGGTGAAGGGGGGGGGGGGGAGTAGTGGAGCGACGACGAAAAGAGAGAAAAAGAACAAGAGAAAGAACAAGAGACACACACAGAAACAGAGCGATATCAGATTCCTCCTGTTTTCAGTCACTCCATTAGAATAATGTGCAGGGAGCTATTTTACTAATACATAATGGAATGATACCCATAATAAACAGTCAATTACACCACTGACCAAGAGGCTCACTGAATCAATGAAACAATACACACTCCCTGTAGGAAGGCCTGGTGAACATACAAGCTTCCATGTGTAAAAAAAACTGAAAGGACATTCACACACTGCAATCATTTCATACATTTTATATGAGACAAACATGAAAGCTTGAAATAACTGCAGCGAAATCTTCAACTTATATCTGCAGCAAAATATGAAGAGTTAAAAGCAGACATGCAAATGAAATAAGCACAAACTGGCTTCACCACCTGTTAGATTTACAGTAAAGACAATTAATTCCTCTTTTCGTGTCTTCCAATACTTCTGCTTTTCCTGACTCTCACTGTCAAACCCCACCCCGCGCACTCACCCTTACCCCCCTCTTTTCGTTAATGCACTGTCACCCCAACACTAATCCAGTTCAAATGTAAACAGGCTTAGGTCTTCATTCCTCACTTAAACCGTATCAAATGTATCAAAGCAGCGGCTCAGTGGTGTCCCTGGCTACAGAGGGGTCAGACTAGGGCCACACGGGGCCACACACTCTACTCAATTAGCCCGAGAGCCAGTTAGTCTGTCTGACCGACACGTCTGTGCGTTTCTGCTCGTGTGTACGGCGGACGGAAACGGTTTGTGAGTGTATGTGCATGTCCGTAACTCCCTCTGCGTACATAGTGCAATATATGAGTGTGTAATCATACGTGAGTGTGTGTGACTGAATGTAAATGGTGCTGTGTACTGGGTTAATGGGTCAGTTCACGGTTATAAGGGGCATGAGTATGTGTATATAATCATGTGTGTGTGTGTGTGTGTGTGTGTGTGTGTGTGTGTATGTGTGTGTGTGTGTGTGTGTTTGCATGTGTGTCTAGCAGAGACATAAAGTCTCAAAGCTCCATCAACCAAAAGGGAAAATATGTGAAAGGTTGTCTGCAGGCTAAGGACAATAATGCAGTCTGTGTCTGCAGCAACATTATTTCTCTGGTTAAGTCAGAAGCCCTGGAGGAGTCCTCGATGGCCTTGAGAGCACATTGCCCAGAATATCCTTTTTTTTTCTTTTAAATATAACACAGAATACAATCCCCTCTCAGATGAGATACTGCGGATTTTGCAAGCTGGTTAAAGCTACTTCTGCCTTTAATTTACTATCTAAAACAAGTTTTTAAACCATGAGCAAATTATAAAACACAACCAGTCAATCATAAAGCCGCAACTTGTGACCAGGCAATAGATTGGTTTACTTTTGTGCTAAATGTGTCCACTTTGTTGCTGATTAATATCTCTCATTACAGATCTTATTATAAAAAAAGAAAGAGAAAGAGACTTTTCGTGTTTTGTCTCGAGGAGTATTATCACTTCTCACACGGAATGGTTTTTTCTAGATAAAATCCCTGCTTCTGCCCTTTGACCTCTCTTATAATGTTGCTTGCATGGTTGCAACATACGTGGGAATGAACCCCAACGACAGCTCTCATTATTTAACTATCTTGTTCTATCATACAGCGGGAGGAGGAGAGGAAGGATCCCATGAGACGCGACAATCTGTTTTCTTGTCTAGTGCCAATCTCATCAGCTACAAATATTTTATTGCTCTTTCACAAGCAGGAGCTAATTGGATACAATCACACTAATTAGCAAAAGTGGAACTAAAGCTCAGTTCCCATCCAGACTCAGCCAAACAATGAATACATTCTAATATAATAACAATAATGTCCACTTTTCCATTCAGTGATTTCCCCCTAATCAAGCAATCAGTATCATTTTGGGCAACATATTTTGTGTACTCTGGAGGTCCCTTAGGGGCCTTCCACTGGAAGGGACCTCCTTCCAATCTCAATCCCAAGCTCATCACTCTTCCTCAGGCACTCAACTGTCAATCTCACCCTGATCTGGGAACCCAGTCTTATCTGATCCCCCAGGGTTCCCTCAGGAGGGTTGGAGGGGTAGTAGTGGTGGAGCGTCCCAGCCAAGCCAAGCCAAGCCTTGTCTACATACCTCTTCATAAACAGCTACCGTCCAACTTTCACACAGTGAGGTGAAAGCCTCATGGTGAGTGTAAATGTTTTATCAGATGGCATAAAGTAAAGAATTAAAGGTCATGAGATGGATTTAAATGACGCTGAACATCTATTAGCTATTATCCAGTTATGTCTATTAGCCATAAAAAAAATGCATGACTTAAGATTGTATATACCACAAGAGTCAAGGGTGTCAACAGATAAATACAGTGGACTAAAATGCACAATATTTTCCTCTTAAATGTATAAGCACATAAATTAAACACTGAAGTAAAGTATAAGTAAGTAAAACTTATAATTACATACAGTATTTGACAAATGTGCATCGTTACATCCCCCTACTGGTAATCTTAATGCAATTAATATGATGTTTTCTTCTTTGTGCGCCTCACTGACAATAGTCTAATTCCACTGCACATGACTCAATTTCAATTCTTCTGTGCTAACTTCTGTAAGATTTAAGCAGAGGATTTGTTATTTACCTGTTGCTTCAATAGTAGAAATCCATTTTTTTATGGTAAAAACAATGAAAAAACGTTGATGATAAAAATCAGTAACATCCTGCGACAGTTATTGATACTAAAATGCGTCAGTGCCTGCAGATGTGTTCATGATTTAGCAGGAAATTAGTTAATATATTCTGGCAACTGATCAGCAGTTTCTAGGTTAGACTTTGAGAAAACAGTCCCACCACATGGTCCATTTAGTAGCTGGTCTGTGGCTTTCAATCATATCACATGACCTTTTCAGCATACAGAGTTTGTCCGGTTGTCATGAAATGGTTGATGTTCAAATGTCATTTCAACCTGAGCATTTTAAAGACTTGTTGTCTATAAAGGCTGTATGTAACTGCTAGGCACTTTAAAGTCACAGCATATGAAAGAAGTTTTAAGGTGTATGACCATGTAACTGCAAAATCCCTGGTTCAATTTGTGACCTTTTGTGCATATCACCCCCTCTTTACTGAGTCACCACTGAAATGCAGATAAAAATTCCCCAAAATGCAATCCTAAAATACACCGTGACTAATACAAAAATTTACCTCCCCTATTTTGTCATACTTTTTTTCTGTATGAAATACTGATCAACACAAATAACATTAGAATGTAAGTAAATGCTTAGTCAGTGTGTTTGTTCACCTCCCTATGACATTGTATTGGTGTGTTGACTTGTCTCCTTCCTTTTATCGACAGATTCCATCATGCCACGCAGAAATAAGCTCTGTCAGGTCTTGTAGCTAATCGTCCCGAGGCTCGTCCATCAGACACAGATTCAATTGGAGCCTTTTAATTAATAATGCTGTTTATCGGGGGGGACATCAGGAGCTGGGACGGGGGGTTGGAGGGGTGGGGGCGGGTGGTACATTGGGAGCTCGTTTTTGTAATTGGGAGGCCTGATTAGGCTCCGGAGGAAGCTTTTAAGACAGCAAGGTTATCAGTGCTCCTCCCTTTGCCTGTCATCATCTCCTCAATTTGGGCTCCCGTTCTCCTTCGCTCTTGTCTGATCATTTTTATTACATTATCTTTCCCTGCTGGTTTCTCTGTCTTTTCCTATTTAATCTGCTCTTTGCTGTCTTCAACAGGTGTCTAACATTAAATTCCTTCAACGGGCTGCCTGCACAGTGTATCATATATAAAACATAACACCTCACATTTTCATACGTGATTTCAGAGTCTCGGCCAGAATTTCTCAGCACTCAAGGAGCTGGACAGCTCCTATCTAGCCTGATGTGAAAGGAGACTTATTGATCCCAACAGGCTGTGGGTTGGGGTCCTAATGCATTTACACCCAACTATATTCCCTCTGCACATTCTGTTTGTCCCTCTTAATTATACCTACACCATAACGGATCCATAGAACTCCCCTGACACTCAATGACTTTTTCTGTGCTTTTTTTTTTGTGCTGATTTCATTCCCCCATCCATTTCCTCCCCCACCCTCAGCCTCTCTGTCCTCTGGGATCCCTGGGGTATTATCTCTAACGGTAGCGTTTGTAAGGCCAGTCTGGTGTTGGCATGGATGATGCATTTTGGCGTGCAATGATGTGTTCTTTCAAAGTGATTCAAAGTGACCAATAGTGCATGGCAACACAGAGGAAACGCCCTCAACTGTCAGCTGAAGCTTCATGTTGTTGTCGGCTGAGTTGCTTCCACTTGGTAATAAACTAACAATATTAGATCAAATCATTTATGTAATAGGATCTGAGCATCATGTCACATTGCACTAGCATATCGCACATGCTATCTTGATTTGTAAGCAGAGAAAACAGCTAAATAAGCATGATGTAAATGCAAGATAAGCAGGTTAAATATCTTTCTGTAGGACATTCAATTATCCAAATTTCATCATACAGACATCGCAGGATGTTAATCTAAACTGTATACTAATTTATAGGTTGTTGAACTCGAAAAGAATGTCTACTGCAAAGCTTAGTGAGGAAAGAGAGAGATTGATTTAGGGATCAAACAAAAGCAAAGCGACAGAAAGGGAGATGAAACCGTGCTTGATTTTACTGTGAATTACTGCATCTGACAGATCAAACATTTTTTATTAGTGCAGGACTAAAACGTGTCTGCCTGCCTCTGTCTCTTGTCTTNAGTGCAGGACTAAAACGTGTCTGCCTGCCTCTGTCTCTTGTCGTCTTCTCTCGGTATGCTATGATCTCTGAGGAACGCCGCACCCCGTTTCAGTCTCAAACTGTTAACTCCACCTTTACCTCCTGAAAACCTGGTCTAAAAAAAAATACTATTGTGACATCTTTGTACTGAACGGCACCTCCTCGGTCTCTCCTCTGTCTTAATTGTGTGGGAAATCAGTAATCTTATGGAATGATGAAGTCAGTGAGAGGGGAGAGCTGGTCAGCCATAGCAAAAACATCAGGTACGTTCTGTCTGATAGTTCTAAATGAGTTGTTCTCCTGAAGCCAATAGCACACACGCAGATGACTAAAAGCAATAATACATGAATCATTGTGGATAAAAACAAACCAAGTTTCTTTCCATGTAATAAAACACATTAATGTCCCATGTGACTAATATCTACCAGGGAGATAATAGTGTTAAGGGCTGTGCTGGGGAGATCTGTGATCTTTGTCTGCCTGTTTGGAAAAGACATGTAAATCATCTGAGAAAAGTCTTAAAATGTGACACAAGAGAGCCAGATAAGAGGGAGCAGGGCTAGGGGTGGGGGTAGTGGGTGGGGGGCTAGGACGATGAGAAGGCCGCTTACATACCAGTCAGTTTATGACAGTGATCATTTAAACACTTAACCAGGCACTTTAAAAGAGTATAATTCACTTGTAACACCCAATCTCATATTGAATTTAAACTGTATGTTGGTACTAAACTTATTTTTTTGTGATTCAACCTTATTGTTAGATTGTCACTACATTTTTATTAATATGATTTTATTAAATGCTTATACACATTTTATGAGTGTTAATTTGACCAAATTACTAATCAAGACAATGATCAATGCTAAACTGTATATCCACTGTTGGAGTAAAAGAACACAATGGTTACACAGGCTTTTTGGTACATTTCACAACAAACTGT
>JANJYP010008275.1:0-18527 GCA_024605115.1 Rastrelliger brachysoma | reverse complement strand
ATGTCCATACATCGTTTTAGTATACATAATATATAAATATACATTTATTGAAAAAAGGTTAGCAAGAGAGAAGCCCGACCCGGCCCGTATTTTGGGTCGGGCTTAAGATCTTACCTAAGCTCACTCAGAAGACCTGTCCAAGAAAATAAAATGGCTAGAGTAAATAATATTATATTTGACAAAGTATATGTGTACAAACTTGAATTGACTTTAAAGACCTTCTCATTATATACAAAGCGTTCACTGTCAAGGACTACACCAACATCAATATATGCTTTATTAAGAAAAAACTATTGAGCAAAGTTCTTCTGTTTGGTGACTGTATTGTGTGGAGGCTTACAGGAAGTTCATCACAGCACCTGTGCAGCACAGACCTGGGGACTAGGTGGTACTTATAAGAATGACCAGAGGCAGAGAGGCTGTGGTGTGGTCCTCATCCTAAAACTACACTGAGTGGGCTTCACTTAATGGGATAGGACCAAACTATTGACATGAGATGATCAAAGATATGAAATTACAATGAGCACATTCCAGTACTGTAAAGGGCATTCTCCCTTAAACACTGGAGACTGGGGCAAATCTTCCATTGTTGTGTCCATGTTTTTGATTGTACTAACATTGACATCACAAATACTCTCCCACATGTCATGTCAATGTTTTGTTGTTGTTATAACTCAATATATTTGTTAACCTCTTCCACTAGAACCTGATCACACTTCATTTTGTGTTTGTCCAAACTTTCCACTAAGACACAAACCCCTCATTTAAATACTGCTGTCTCCACTTGTTGCACCTGCTTTCATTTACACAGTTATTCTTAGTAGATCACTGCAAAACACACACAAACTAAACACACAATCTATTGCACTGTGCACACAATGTAGTACCCTTTACTTGGGGCCCTTGGACTCAGGTGTTTTTCTCTGTAAAATCACCATTTTTTTTCAGTTAGGTGCAGTAGAGCTTTATTGCCAACAGGAAAAGATCACACACAGACGAGGTCTATGAACAATGAGCATTGTGAATCTTCTTTTATACCCACAAACTTGCTGAAGTTGCTAAACCTCCTATGATCTCATATACCATGATCTCATGGCCACCTGCTAACTTTTTAGCTGACAAGGGTATTTCAGTGTTGCCTATGTATATATCCATCCTAGTTTTTTTATTTTTTCATATATGCATACTGACCCCATTATTTCTTCACCCCTTCAGCATTATTTTTTTTAAAGCTCTCTCTTTTCAATGTTCAGTTAGGCTTCAATTTCTCTGATGTTGATTTTCCCCCCCTTGAAATATGCCTTTATATTTGGTTACTTCTCTTATTGCATTTGAAAGTGATATTATATTTGATTACATGTTTCACACTCTGAGGGGTTACAATATAGTTATCAACCAGTACAGCCACATTGAATCAGTTGATGCGGAATAACAATACTACATTCTTAATCACTTGCCGTGATGCCTTTAGTATGATCATTATTTAGCAAATACAATAGTCACTATTAAAGTGATACACAAAATGATGTTGGTTGCTGCCTGATAGAGTTTGGACATTATTGAAGTCTTTAGCCCAGTGCTTTTCTCTAGCTGAGCCCAAGGCAAGAAGAAATGTAGATAACTGTTGAAGCTTAGTTTCATGAAAATGTATCATATCATTTCATCTCATGCCCATACAGACATACAGCCTACAACTTGTGTATCGCTTTAATGTCTTATATATTTGCATGAATTTTATACTACACTATTACAAATCTTAAAAATGTTCTTGGTCCGCTTAAGTCTAAAGTCAGGCACATATCTTATGTCATCACATAGTCTGACAGAAACAGTGTGGCAGGGATTGAACTGGTGGCATTGGGTGTGTGTTGTTTATGATCACAAATGTTTAGTATAGTACAAAGTCAAGAGGTTGTGATATGTAGCACAATAAGCTAGTGTAGTTATGTAAACTGTGTTCCCAAGCATTCTCAGTGGCATCTGCCATTCAAGTAACCTCTCTCCTGACAGTAACAATCTTATCGCTGTTATTAGTCTTTGGAGCCGTTTCTAAACAGTCTAAAGTAATTGCTCCCTCCAGAGATAAGGGTGTATGTCACTCAGTGCAACAGTGTGGTCTACTGAAGACTTTATAGTAGTTTTTGAACAATAATGGACCTCTACCAACACAGGAATAAGATATACTGTGTAAATCAACAGGTGCATTATACACTAACCTTTCACTCTGCGGGTTTACTAGTGCAGCCTGGTTCACAGTCTATTTGTGATGTCACTGTTACTTGAGATTGAAAAATGTGACAATGATTTGTAGTTGTGGTCTGTGATCCATGAAACATAAGCTCTGATAATATTTTGTTACAGACTGACTAAAGCTGCTTCTACCACTGACAGCTTGTCACTTTATCTGCTTGAGCTAGCATTAATATTAGCTCCACAGTTTGACACAAACTAAATTGATAAAGAAATCAAAATTACAGGTCTTGTGATTCCTCATAAGAATTCTGTTGCATATTAACAACTGTTATTGTTGATATCTGAAAAGTGACATAATTTATCCAAGGAAGAATGACATTGGGGAAATCTGAAATGAAAATCATGGATAGGAAGAATGTCATTGTGGATATAGTAAGAATTGAATTACATCTGCAGTATCTATGCAGTCTGACTATTAAATGTTAAAATGGATTGTCATATGTCCATGGTTCTTACCTTCTCCTTGACTGAGAGCTCCAGGTACTGAAGTGTTGCTGAATCTGACATCATAAAGACTATTGCAGTCCTCCAGTTTGGCCTGGTGCCTGGTGTCCTGGGAGTTGCCAGGTCTGAAAAGTTCTCTCTTCTTACTTTCCACCATGCTGTGAGTAATGTCAGGTGCAGATGAGCCTGCCCTGTGCCACTCAGAGGAGGAGGACAAGAATGGGACCATTTCAGGGGATGATAAAATAATTCTTAATACCCCAATTGCTGCAGTACCGACATCTCATCTCCCCTTTTCATGCTGATTGTGACCTGATCATGACCCTACTTGAGCTACTGAGACAATTATAGCACATTTTTACTATATTCTCTCTCACACATACATAAGTTCTTCTCTTATATTCTTCTCTTCTCTCTCTCTCTCTCTCTCTCTCTCTCTCTCTCTCTCTCTCACTCTCACTCACTCACTCACTCACTCACTCACTCACTCACTCACTCATTCTCTCTCTCACTCACTATTTCTTATTTATCATTTTATTCATTATTGTTGTTGTTTTATGCAGTTTTTTGTCTTATATTGATTTGTATCCATTTATCCATTGCTGCTTTTTTTTGTTTTGTTTTCTCAAAAAAAAAAGTTAATTTTTGAGATATAGGAGGTTTTGCATTTTGGCTGTGATAAGCTGACACAACCTCACAAGCTCAGAACAAATAAGGTTACAGGGCCATAAGTGTTGCTGTGCCAACAACCTTATGACAACTACTTTTAATATATCACTACCACCACCATTTTTATCAATCGATCGAACACAACAATATTGCCAATGTATGTACCAGCACCACAAAGCTAAGACTTTTACTCACCAAAGTTAACTTTAAGAGAAAAGCAGCATAGCAGTTCTTCCTCTAGCCAAACTTAGTGACTCTGGGGATGAAGTACTGTAGTTGCTGAATCAGCTGGCCTTCCATGGACAGCATGCCTGATAAGTTGAGTTGTTGCTGTCCCATGATTTTCCTGCTGGAAACATTCCTCTCTGGCTCAGTGTTGTTAGCATCATTTTAAGTGGATCTACAGTCTCAGCATTACTCTTTACATTGTTTTCATAGATGGATGTGAACAGACACAGGGTTGTCTTACAGTCTGATGCTCAGTGTAGTAAGCTCAGACTTCAACTCTTTTCATTTACTACAGGCTGTAGTTTCACAGCACACTCGAGCTCAGATGTAGGACTAGAGCCTCACGTTCACCTTAGCCACCGCAGGCCTACTGCTGATAGGAAAACACAGTGTGAAGCAGCGACACAGGAACCAACAAAATTGAGGTTGAATTATGGCGTGTGTGTGTGTGTGTGTGTGTGTGTGTGTGTGTGTGTGTGTGTGTGATGACACTTTCTTGTGCTCCTGTAGCCCGTGTTTGCTTGCAGGCCCTCATTGATCAAAGTGTCACACTCCCTCATGTTTAACATGAGAGCTGTTTACATTTTGGAGAGTGTCTGTGTCCCTTTGCGGCTATTGGGAACCAATCAGCACAGAGCTTTCTAAAGAGCCTCGGTGTGCTGATCTCTGAAGACATTGAAGCGTGTTACTGCTCACTCAGACCTGGTCATTGTTACTTGATTCCTCTACGTTGTAATGTACCTGTTCAGTCAATCTGAGCTCACAGGGAATTGGGGCTTATTGGTACAAAAATAAATTATTGACATTGAGGGTAATATTTATTTTAATGGCACTGGCACTAAAAGGTATATCCTTATTTAATACCTCAGCTACTACAATATAGCTATAGGTACAGGGTAACTTTATTGATCCCCTAGGACAAAATTCAAAACTGACATAACACTATTTCCAAAAGTAAAATAAAATAGAATTAAATAAGCATGTCAAAATATACAATACATAGAAAACATTAGTGTGACTGGGAGGTAGTGGGAGCTGTGGTGTTGTACAGTCTGAAGAACTCCCTAAGTGCTTTGAAATACATGTCTGTTTGTGGCTGAATGTGCTATTTTAAATCTGTATTTTATTATTTTTTTTAATTTTACATTTGTTACCTATTTAATTTCTGATGATCATATTTATTTATTTATTTGGATTAAAATTATTACTTCCTGGCATACTAATTGATTTTTTTCTTTTTGTTTGTATTCATTTATTTATTTTATTATTTCTAGCTTTAGTTTTCATCTTTCATTTGTTTTGTCTGCTTTCCATTAGTAGTCCTCATTTTAAATACTATGTTTGTCATGCGTGGTCTCAGCAGCCCTGCAGTAAACAGTGGTCTATGTGTGCATGTGATAGCATAGATATTACACTGTACTGCATGATATCTGCTTGTTTTAGTCAGGATTATGCTAAGATATTATTTCCCCCAACTATATTTAAGTTCCCTATTAAGAATGTATCTTCACTTTAGTAAATTCACAGTTTATTCCCATTCATTTCTGTGAATTCCCATAAATTACCATGGAAAGTTTCCAAGTTTTAAAATTCCCAGAATTTTGCAACCCTAATTAGTGCTATATTAGTCCAGTGATTTTTTAATGTGTAGTAAATGATGTTGCACAACAGTCTGATGTGTGTAGAGGTGTGTGTGACTATACTGTAGCAGCCTGGTGTCATTTGCATATGATTTAATGAACACACACAGTTAACGGCCGTGTCTAATGGCACTTGTCAAACTACTATATACCTGTCCTGCTGTCTTCAGATACTGTAGGAATTTGATGAATTGAAGAAGCTTTTCATACAGCATAAAGCAGCCATAGACACATACATTCACAGATCACTGCAGACAGACTTGCTAACTTTCCTGTTTTAACCACATTAAACATTTTTAATCCATCTCCATAATCATTTGAACTGCCAGCATAGTTACCTTCAAATGGCTTCAGCAGGATGTGAATGAATCTGTAAAGTTGCAATAAACACTGATCAACACTATAAACACTGGTTGTACAGACAGTATTTCTACTACTGTTGCATTTTTACTACTGCTATTCTAGGTTGTGTTGCCCTCAATGTTGTCATTGGGTTCAGTTTACTGTCCCATGTGGTCTTCATCACACCACAATTCACCAGATTTGTGTTTTGTTTTTTTTGGATAGAATTACCAGAATTTCACAAGAATGAAATGTCTTACCAAATCATGTAGAATCCCTATGTTTCAATATGTAGCATGTGAACATTTGGGCACTACTCTCTTGTTGCTCATTATATGACTTTTAAAAGATGCAAAGAACTGCGTAATGATACATTATTTCTCGTAAAGAATTGAAAGACATATTCCAGGCAATAAAATAAAACTCCCACTCTAATGTCCCTTTCAGGCCACTACTGATCACTATTTCCTAAAAAAAAGTTATGCTACAAGGAGGAAAAGAATCAAATCAGCAGGTCAGCAGGAAAAAAAAAATGATACTGTTAATCAGTCATAAAAGTGACTGGGAGCCAACTGTGATATGCTCAAACTTTGTGAAAAGCCTTACTGCAGAGTTCTAGAGATGCAGGTGAGCTATCAACAAGTCACAACAAGAGAATAGGAGACCTTCATAATATTTAGACAGAAGTGTCATTTTTGCAACATTCCTTAGCTAGAAAATGCAGAACAGAGCCAGTTATTTCACATGGAGTACAGATAATAACTGTTGCGTGGTAGTGTAAAGTATAGAAAATTGATTGAAACACTCTTCTATCATACCAAGTTGTTGTTGTTCTTAATACAGAAATGGTTGTATGTCATCAGCATATAATGTTAAAGCATCGAGTGGAAAACCACATGGCCAAGGTGACAGCACTCATTGTGAGTGGGGCTGAATCAACATAGACATTAATGGCCCTATTTAAATGATCCATAAAGCATTTTTGCTATTTTAATGGTAGTAAAATGGTCGATGCACAAGATGCATGGTTCGAAGGCTTTGTAGTTCAGTCTCCGAATTAATCATGACTGTGACCTGATGTGTCATTCATAAAAGAAGAATATGGAGTTATAACCAACTGGTCTGATATGTATACAAGTGTGTGGTGTTCACACTGTAGCAGCCTGGTGTCATCACTTGATTTGATAAACAGCGAGTGACTGTGTGTAACGGCACTGTGCTCTGTACATCATCTCAAATAGCTACATAGTTATCAACAGCCAGGATTTTACAAACTGAAGGAGAAACTTTTCACACTGTATAAACAGCTGTGGATAACAGACATTGTAAAAATCACTCACATTCATTAACAGATCAGGTCAGATGTTTTAAGCACAGCTCACTATGTATGCAGCTGCACACCACACAGATGTCATGGCACTTTTTAAAGTTTGTTTATCTTTCATTTACAAATCTACATTTTGTTCAGCCATGAAGTAACGGGTCAACTCAGCAGGGTTTTAATGTTGAAAGTATGGAAATTCCCCAGAGCAAACATACACAGTAGTGGAAGGCTCATTCTCACTGAATCTCTTGTAATTAATTCGTTCTGTTATGACTAACTATTATGACATGTAGTTTTTAAAAATATGTTGATGTAATCCTTGTATTTCTAATCTTTTGCATGTTTGTGTGTGTAACAGGCAGAGTGTACATGCACCATGCACCTATTAAAACCTTGTTAATGCACACTTAAAATAACAATGAAATACTGTACTATTGACTTCAGACCAGGTTTTTGTTGGTCAATAGCTCAATCACTTTCCTCTGCCTAAAAATATTAATATGCTACCTCATTTTGAAACATGCTATTTAGACAAAGTGAGCACTAGACAGAGAAATGACAAATGTGTCAGTCTTAAACTAGCAAAGACAGATGCATGGCATTTGGTGTTACTGTGTGCCAGTCATAAGATAAGGCCCTAAGAGTCAAGAGACTTGATTTAAGTAACAGCATTCTGGCAGTGGGGTACAGGGGATTTCTTTACATTTAGATCCCAGATTGTGTCAAGACTCACATCTGGATTTAGAGACAAAAACAACTCAAATGTATGCAGTCCCTTGACCTGGAAGCATCATTTCTGGGTTTAAATGAGTCATTACAGCACAGAACTACCATAGAATTCATTTTTTACATTTACTTTGGCGTGCGTGAATTAAAAATAAAAACTACACATCACAACTTCATGCAATGCAACACAGCACAATGCAGTGCAATTTAACATAATGCAGCATGATGTCACACAACACAATACAATGCAAGACAACAAACCAAAAAAAGAACTAAAATTTGTGAGTTACTGAGCTTTGGATGAGATTTCTGTTGTATTTAAAAGTGTGGACAAGCTAGGTGATGTCCATGTTCATCTCTGCAGTGAGCGAGTACGTGAAATTAAGTCCTACATGTAATGCAGTAACCTGTCTTTGTTAAAGGTGATTACACTACAATTTCATGTAAAATTCGAGTAGGATTTGATTAACCAAAAGACATTGTGGTAGACTATGGAAGGTGGGGGTGGTATTTTCCAAGCAGTGTTAAACATCAAACCAATTTAAGTGCTTGGTAAATCACAGTACAAAATACTGACTAGAAGTTAACCTCTGAGTTGTAGAAAATAAGTCCCTGTCAGCACAGATGGCCTGCCCCCCATCTCCCCTCCCCCCCTTTCTCCCTCCCTCTCTCTCTCTTTCATTATTTCTCAGTCCTTGCCCATTCCACTTTTATGAGACTGAACGATCAATAAAGGNTCCCCCCCTTTCTCCCTCTCTCTCTCTCTCTTTCATTATTTCTCAGTCCTTGCCCATTCCACTTTTATGAGACTGAACGATCAATAAAGTATTGTGCAGGGAGGCAGAGCACCTCACATCCCCATTTTGGAAGATAATTTGTGTCAGAAAATGGCAGCCACTACACAATAGTTTATTGATGTATTAAAGAAAAGAACCGGACGGCAAGCATTAGAGGGACAGAAGACTAAAAGAAAGAGGGAGAGAAAAAGAATGATAAAGAGAGGGAAAAGACAGAGAAATCTTGGAGGAGACAGAGGAAATGATGTAAATAAAAATGCAATGTGTGATATATGAGATCAAAAGAAATCATTCTTGTCTTTGTGCCCTAATTAACAGATTCATTCAAATGAAAAAGTCCTCTAGTGGCTGCATAATTATTGCTTGATAGAAGCAAAGAAGGAGGTATTATTTAAGTCAGACGTTTTATTTGATATCCGAAAATCCCTGTATTAATAATTTTTAGATATCCAGCCCTGTTTTCCCTAAAAGTGACAAAAGAAAAGATGACTTCTTGACCGTTAAAACCCATGACATCAACAGCCAGCTCTCAAACTATTTGTCATCTTGCTTCTCTAGTTAAAACGATGCCAGACTATCAGTGGATCAATAGCTCAGTGAAAAGATTAGAAGTGTGTGGTGGGGGGTTCATAGAGTACAATGCAGTTCCATTAGTCTTCTGACCTCACAATAATTCCTGGAAGCTCCATTTGTTGTGGCTTCTCTCTTGTTTGCTCTTAGATTCACTTAACTCATTCAGCTATTCCAGCTGATACTCACAAGAAAAACATTACAACGTCTTAGGTCTAAAATTCAGGCTGACATAATAGTTATATTTTCTCCATTTGGTGGCCAAAGCAATTATGACCCGTATGATGATGTAATGTAGTTCAGATGACATCAATTTAAGGCTTGATAATATTGTTTTGCTTTGTTAGTAGGCATTAACTGTGCGAGTCATGTTTCTTTAAAGGAATAGTCCACCCTAAAATGAAATTCAGTCATTATCGACTCAACCTCATGTTGATAAGAGCTCTGGTGTAGTTTTTTTATTCCTCAAAGTGCAGCTGGGGACCAAAATCCACATAACGAGAGTCAATGGTAGCGAGATGGAAAGGTCCATAATAGTACACAAAAACTGTAATATTCATCCATACTGCTCATCCGCTGCAATCCAAGCATCCTAAATTGGAAACAACAAAATTCCAGACAACTGGAGTGTATCTGTTTTGTTAGATGTGTGTTAAGATGGACAACTTAAAAACAGAGCTACTATGCTTTCCATCTATAGACAGTGTTACATTCAGCAGCTGGCCGCAAACACCACTCCAAATGAATGATTATATTCTTCCATAACGCATGAATGTGGCAACGTTAACAACCTCAATACTTTAAAAGGTGATGTGTCAGTGTCCTTATTTTACCACAAATCAGTTGCTAATTAATATACAGTAGGCACACAACTATGCCTTCAGATCTAAACACAGTTTCTGAGGAACTACGTAAGCAATGACAGAGATATTGCACCTTTCTGTAACAGTGCCCTGTAATGCATTAGGGAAATAAAAGGGGAAGATATCTGACAGCTTAGTTCATTGAGAGGGTGGGTAACGAGCTTCATGTTCACATCCAAAACATGTCCATATTTCTCTGTTTCAAGATCTGTTGCTGAGCCAAGATGAAGGAACTGTGCCAAAACAGTGGTGGTGGATTCTGGGTGACGTTATTTTAAAGCAGCAGTGAAGGTGGAGAGTTTGGATATAACCAGGCTCAGTGTGTGCAGTTCTATTCTAGTCTGTTCTTGTAAAGATATCACAAATGGTTTAAGCACATTTGATGCATAACCAGAGATTTGTCCCAACGTTTTGTCAAGTGGCTATCTCAACTCAACTAGCATGGTTTAACTAATAAACAACACCTGTCCCAGTACCAAGGTTTTTCAGGTGATACTCCCACTTAGACGCCCTGAGATTTATTATAAACTGTGATACTCTCGCTGTATTATTTACATTAGTAAAAGTAAATGATCTTCACTTTTAATATGGAAACATGGAGGTCACAATCTCTGCTCAATCAACTTTTTGCAATTGGTCATTACAAAATTAGGAATTGTATTGGGAAAGAAAGTTTAGAATTTTTTGATCTATGTAACAACTTTCAATGTGAACTTCAAAACTTTATATCTTTGACTGGATTTAGATATCTGGTCCAGGCTAATGCTTTATATTAGTAGGCTATGTTTATATTTGGCTAATTATTTATCATCTGATTTTTTAAATTTTTTTTTATTCTAATGTTTTAAAACTGTGTTAGTTTTATCTTGGCCAGCTCTCCATTGTAAAGAGATCCATGATGTCAGTGGGGCTAACCTGCTAACCTTAAATAAAGGCTAAATAAATACAAATAAAATAAAAACTATCTTAGGTTCATTTTAGGTCAGCAGTTTGTATAGTTGTAGTACACATATTGCTACATCCCCATTAACAATGCTTGCTAATAAAAACTCAAATAACATCTCTGCCATGAAGACTATGAGCCTTTAATTTAGTCTTCAGTTATTTTCTGGTGCTCTCTCATCTGTCAACTTTTGGTCTGGCAAATTAAGATTTCAGCATAAATTTCTAAAAAAAAAAAGAAGAAGAATGTGTGTGTGTGTGTGTGTGTGTGTGTTTGTTTAATATGCACATGTTGTAGCTTCTTCCTGTTTAACTTATGAATTTCCTTCCTATTTTGGTGAGACTCTTTACTCGTTAAGCATAAGAGAGAATGTTGAAAACTTCTTCTGAGAATGAAACATGCAACATATGAAACATAATTTGTGACAGACAAACACACACACACACACACACTTTGACAAACACCTGAGGGGCGGGACTTATCGACTGAGGCATGGACTCATCAGAAGATTGTTCAGTCGGGCCACTCGCATTAATGGTGAAGTAAATTGAAAAATGCAATCAATGATTGGAGTGAATGCTTGGCGGTAATGATATCAGCGTGAGATAATCCAATAATTGCCAAGTTGATGTATTCTCTATTGGTATTTGGCCGCTCTGCCTGTCACTATAAAGTATGCTCCCCTTTTCTTTCCCCTGGCTAAGAGTGGAAGGCGGAGAGATTGAGAGAAAAGGAGGATACAGCTGGTATGTGAGTAGAGCGAATGAGGGCAAAGCTTTGTCAGTATAATACACACAAACTTTGTCCCCTTTATTCATTTAACAGTGGGTGTTCATTATTGTTAGAAACGAGTAGAGAATGTGAATTGTTCCAGGAATAAATTTTAGAGATTAAAATAGAATAGGAATGCTGGACTGGATGCTAGTCTGAATCCTCCCTGTGCTGCTTCCTTGAACCAGCTGGCCTTAAGTTAAAGAAGTTATTATGCGATAATATTACTTTACCACAATATCAGTCAAAACAAAAAAGCAATGCCACTTTATGACACCTGACACTCCAAAACTAATGCTGGAAAATGCAGTAAATGGTAAATGACCAGAGCACTGTCCACTGTCCAGAGCCAAGAGGATTTAACCTTATATTTCCAGTGCTGCTTGTTTGTTTGTTTGTTTGAACCATTTAGAATTTGCTCTGCATAAATATGTCACGATTATTAAACAGTTTCTGGATACATTTGGTTGAAGCTACTGTTACACACCAGATATGGAATGCACACACACCGCAAATCACCACAAATCTGTGGTTCCAATTTTCGTCCTCTAGAAATTCATTTGAAAAAAAAAAATCATTTTATAAAGATAATTTTAACCAAAATCAGACTTACCGTAACATCAGCATTGTTCATTTCCAGGTCAGCGAGTCACATGTCACCTCTGGCTGAGTACAGTGCTTGCTGACCCAGAAATGAATAATGCTGACGTTGCAGTGCATCTGATTTTGGTTAAAATGATCTCTTTAAAACAAGTTTTTTTAAAAAAAAAGAATTTCTACAGGATGGAACTTGCAACCACAGAACAATATTTAAATATGTCCGGTTCCTGAATCTAAAACGTGCGGGTGGATGGTATGAGATGAACTGATCATAGGTGACTAGAAATGGCCTTTAAAGCCTCTTGATTTGGAAAGAGAAAAGTCCAAGGAATGGTCCGTTAAGATACGTCCAAGATGCCAGTGGACTTTATCTTCTAGGAACCATGAACACCCACAAATTCAATTTAAATACAGGCATTTCCACTGTACAAATAAGGGGTTCTATATGGCCAGTAGCTGACAAGATATCTTGCTATGGACCATCAGCATCACCATGCATAGGTTGTCCTGTTATCAGGGCAACAAAACCTAACTGAACAACTAAAACAAAAACATATTTTAACACTATGTGCCACCAAAGATTTAAAACCACTGTGAGGCAAAGTGAACAACATTTCGTATCTTGTTAGAATAACACCAAAATTCAACACATCCAAAATTGATGTGTTGAAGCAGGAAAAATAGACAGGCGTAAAGATGTGAGTGATTATCACCAGGGCCAAATTATGATGGCTAGATGACTGGTCAGAGTATGTTCATAACAGCAGCAACCAGTAAGATTAAGAATGGCAAAATGACCAGTATTTGTGTTCTATTACATGTTATGAAAGCTGCAGCCTCTAGGGGCCACTAGCAGAGCTTCAGTATTATGTTTCCTCATATCTTTTCCCTCCTCCCTCTCTATCTCACTGCCTCTCTCACACAGTCTGTTATGAGCTGACTGCAGTGGTTGAGGTACAGTCTCCCACTGGGGGCTGCAAGCATTCTTGCTTATTCAGCATCTTCTCATTCATTCTTGCTCCCCACCCCCTCTGTGTTTCCATCCTTTCCTCCCAGCTTTTATTCCCAGCAGGTTTTAGAGTAGTGTGCAACATACATTCATTAATTACCTACATAACACTCTTTTTTCCCTGCTATATTACTAGAAAAAAAACAGAAATCTGCATGTATTAGATGTTTCTAGATGAGATGAGAAATGGTGTGTAGCATACAATAACAGCCTCTACACTACACATTGCACATACAGCAATATGAGGATGCCACATTAGCTATTAACAGCACTAATATGCAGTACAGGACTTACACCTGGTGTGCATTGTTTCTATGTTACACACACATTTGTTATATTTTGGATTTCAATGCTGGTTCAGAACTGGTGCACTGTATCTTATATTCCCATATAGTATTTCATGGTCCTAGCTGGAGCAGATTGACAGTACATCAGTGCACAAAAAGGAAACAAAATAATACAGTTGATATTAGGTGTGAATGAGTATATAAACTAAAAATAAAAGAAAAACTAATATCCTAAAATACTCATGTGTTATAAATAATTCCTGTAATAGTAAATACTGTAAATGTCCTTTTCTCATTTCAAATAACAGCTGCATAAAAAAATAAAACAATCTGCATCCTAAAATAAAGAGGACTGATCATATTGGCTCTCAGATTGTTCCTATTTTTTGTGTCTTCATTGAGTGGGTATGTTTGCATATATGCCTTCAGTGAAAATGGGTGCTTGGTTGAGTCCCAGCTTCCAGGATCCAAGTGTGCTCAACATAAAGATGTCAAAGTCATGATGGTTACATGTTAGTAATAAGCAATATTAACTATGTTCATTATTCCGCCTCTCGGACTGAGCCCTGTCAATGGTGTGTTGCCAGGCCCTACATCCTGATGTAGGTCTGGTTTACCAAGCCATTCTGTTCTCTCAGTACTTCAACAACATGGGTCACTTACCCGAACACCTTCTATGTGTAATAAACTGAACATGCTGTCAATGCTTCATTGCTCATTTGTACTTCACAATCAACACAGTCTCCAAATATAACTGATGACAAACTGATGTTGAACTGCCCATCACTGCATACTGTCAGTGCACACACACGCACGATTGCTCCCTCTCGTTTGCACTACATGATCAATGGAGAGAGGTATTTCAGGGATCGGGCAGATATGGTGGTTGAGAGTGATAAATGATTGATTCTGTGAATATTTTCATTCATAGGTCATATTTATTCCAGACAACAATTGAATCGAATGCAACTGGACTTTCTCATTGAAACATTTCACAGTCAGACTAGTGAGGACTAGTCAGACCAATACTTTACGAACTGATGAAGCCGCTTGGATAAGAGGCGAAATGTCTTCAAGACAAATCTAAGTCTAGTTGCATTCGATTCAGTTGTTGCCCAGAATAAATGGTTGTAAATCATTTCACTACCCAGACCAATTCTATTGCATTTTGGAGCCTAATAGTATTATAAAGCAAATGCCAGAGTAGCCTATATAAACTTTCCCTATGGCGTACAGCGGCAGGTAGAACTGAAACAGGGATTCATTGCTACTGCAAACATGCCAGGTGACATAGACCACACACATGTACGCATCAAGGCCCCACCTGGTGGCGCATTTACTTATATAAAGTGGAAAAACTTTCATTCTAATGTGCAACTGATCTGTGATGAAGTGTGTGTTTTGGTGCGGTGACCTGGTGGGACGTATGACGCTGTGTAATAATGCAAATTCTTTTTTTTTTTCTCTTTCTTTCCTTGTTTACGTCATGACGACAGCTGGGCTGGTGCTCATTGGCAATTCATGGGAAGGGATTTATGCTAATTGCTCATTACCGGGAGCACACTGCCACTTTACAATGGATTGGCATGTTGAAAGCATGATCCTATACACGTGTTTACGATCAGATCTGAGTTTCCTGCAGTGTGCATGAATCCAGAGTAGGTTTTGAGTAGAGTATATGCAAATCTACACACAAATTTGCTAACGTTTCATGAATGAGAACCATTGTCTTTTGGCCTTTAAGTAGGGGTGTGACGATACACTCAGCACAGACAAATTATCAGAGTATATGACTTAACAAATTTTGCTAGATAATAAATTGTACCAGAAATTATTGCGATAAATAATAATATTGTCATTTTGATGCAATTTTTCAACACATATTTTAGTAGTGATATAATAATTCAGTTTTCACACGTTCAGTAACTTCCCATATCTCCGACTAGTTTGTATGATCACTCTGCTGTTTCATTGATGCTTCAGATCCGACATAATAATTCATTAATAAAAGAACGATCAAAACGATCGGTTACATATGGATATCAAAACATCGGTCTCATTTAGCCTGCGTGCAGCTCTTGGCCAGTGCAACCATCAACTACCCAGCTTCAGCCCGGGTACAGTGTGAACGCTCCTACCCGAGCTGAGCTCGTGTTTTTAGGCTCATGTGTGAATCATCCTTGTCGTGTCATACCTGTGTGTAAAAGTCTGTGTAATAGCCGGGGGTTGCTAAAGAGTGACAAGAGGGTTCACTCCTCATCACGCTAAGGGACTGAGATGAGTTAGACCAATGCGTCGGAGTTAACTGTCTTGTCATCCAGTGTCTTTGGTAAATGAAAATGATCAGACCAGCAGACCAATCTAGCTCATTTTAATTATTGGACGATTAATTGATTTATTGATTATCGTGACAGGCCTACCCCCACAGGTCACAAATAGTTCACAAATCTCGCAAGACCAACATGACGAGAAATATCGTCAAATTTAATCTCGCAAGATCTCATTGCACAAGATCTCGTCACATCCCTAGCTCTGAGTGTTTCCAAAATGTGAGTGACCTACACCTGACAGCAGTAGTAGTAGTCACTGCTAAATGCATTGCTAAAGCTATGCTTTTAGTCTACGCATTGGGTCAGAATTTCCATTCATAAATAGAAGCTTTACTTCTCTTTTTTTAGAACATTTTTCTCAGAGCTGTGTCATGCCTTGACATACTTGATTCAGTCAGCACAGCCCTGATGCTTGGTACTCCCCCCACAGAGCAGTGTGATACATATTAAATGTGTTGTGTGTCCAAATTGTACCAAATTTGACACTGCACCTCCTTCAGTCCCCAGCCATACTCTGACCAAGTGTGGAGTAGATGAGAGGAATGGTTCAAGAGATATGCAAAGGACATAAATACATTCCTTCCTTTTGTAGAGAGGTGTCCTTTTATGTAACTGCATATGTATTTTGACATGGCTTGATTTCATAATTCATCTGCACAGCATTGGTTTCACCTCTTTTGCAGTAATTGAAAAATATTTTCTTTCAAATAATACAAAGGCAAGCTTTGCCTTTAAGAGGAGTAGACATCAGAGGTCAGCTACCTGCCAAAACCCATATGGCTGAATCAAACAGAAGCTTGACATTTTGCTCGGTAGACTTGATCGGCCAAAAAAAAAAAAACCTTCTCACACCTAGGCCCTCTCTTAGCCTTTTCATTACATTCAGGCAGGAGTCAAAACAGAGCTCTGAATCTTGAAATGATTTGGTACTGAAGCAGTGATGAATTGACATCTGCTCAGCAGCAGCCGGCTGCCTGGTAGCTGAATGGCTGACTCTGTAGCAATTGGTGTGAGATCCAACCCCCCCTTATAATCCCTGTATGCTCTCTCTCTCCTGCCTCTGATTGTCATAGTCTGTCAGCCTCATTTGGCTGTGATCAGCAGGCTTATTGGCACTTTTCTTTACTCCAGCATTTTCTGCATGACTAAGGTACATAGCGTAGCACAGGTCTTTGCACAATCACCACTTCTTTCTTTCTTTCTTTCTTTCTTTCTTTCTTTCTTTCTTTCTTTCTTTCTTTCTTTCTTTCTTTCTTTCTTTCTTTCTTTCTTTCTTTCTTTCTTTCTTGTGTTCTGATTTATGTTGTTCTCAGATCCTTCTTTCCACCTTTTCTCCTTTTACCAGTTGAATCTTTCTTTCTAACCCTTCTCCCACTCTGTTTTACTTTTGTCTCCATCAGCTGTTCACAGGATAATGCTGGCAAAACGGTAACAAATCTTATATCTGTTTCGTTTCTGTTTGCATTGATGCATCATGCTTCCAGGGACTAGCCACACCCTCACACTTTAGGAGCCTCATCTTGCAGCTGGCCCACAGGAGATGAGGGGCATGACGCATGTGTCTTTGTTAGTTTCAGATTGACGCAGTATCTCACCCTGTGCCAACATTGTCTAAATAGCTTTCACCAGTCTGATTAGGGTTAGGGCGTGTTGGTCTTACAGTGAGGTGTGGCCAGGTGTATTGGTAGTGTGTTCCTACTTTGAGGCAGGGGAAAGCAATTTGCCACTGACCAAAAAAAAAAACTGGGTCTGGAGTCACTGGCACATATGTTACTGTTATTTTAAGGTCACATTATTAATATTTGAATAGGCAGGTACACAATGCACACACACGCTGCCTTTTACACAGGGATAGGCAGCAGCACACAAATATACAAAAACTGAAATAAAAGTGTTACATTAACATAAAATCCATGTCATATTTGGTTAGTCATATTATCAAATTTAATTAATTGTAAAAATAACTTTCACTAGTGTGTATATTTGTTTAGGGGGAGGCCCTCTGGAGAGTGCCAGTGTGGACAGTCTTCACCAACTGTATGACACGTTAACATGATTAAAATAGTTTTTGAACAATATTTAACAATATTTTACAATATTTAATTGCTTTCAACAATTCAAATCCTGCTCAGTTTACCTGTTAATCCATGAGTGAACAAAATGTTTTTAAAGAACCAAAGCTGTAGTTTAAAGATAAATAATGATGTCTATGAGGTGACCTGATGGGAAAAGACGTGAAAATGTACAGCACAAAGTGAGTTGTTTTTTTTGTGGAAAATGGGCCTCAGAACCACATCTGCTTCTGAAGTAAAGCAGATCCGCTGCCATTTAGTGTTTTTATCAAAAAGAAAGTATGTTATAGGGGTGTCAACATCTACACGTCAACCTCCTGGTGTTTTATGGTGGTGAATAAGTGGTCATTAACAATGTTGTAAAACTGCCCAGTGCCTTTAGGTCCTCCACAGGGGATCAGCAAAATAGCGCTAAAGTTTAGCACTGCCAGCTAGCCACTCCGTATAGATGTAATTCTCCTCATTGAAAGTCTGAATATGTTTCTTCCTCTCAGTGCAGCTCTCGTTTTGCTGATGGCCTACCGTGTCATTTAATTTTAAGTTGTAAGAGGTTTTTTTTTTTTTTTTTTTTTACTAAATACTCCGTAACTGTGCTTGCTGATATTGCTAGCCTAGCTATATGTCAACACAAATCAAATCTCCGGTTATGAATGACAGTG
>JANJYP010008258.1:0-10377 GCA_024605115.1 Rastrelliger brachysoma | reverse complement strand
TTCCTTCCTTCCTTCCTTCCTTCCTACCTTCCTTCCTAATTAGAAAGTGTTGAGCAACAAAGTAATTTGAAAATATTCCTATTATGTTCCTCAGCAACGAGGAACCACTCTCTTCCAGAAGTGGGGGCTGTGTTTAGTTTGGCATCTGCTAAAAGTGACTACGTTGCACCTGCATTCTGGCAAATATTTGATCAATTTTACACTTAAATGCATCATGCTAAAGACCACCATAGCTGGAGAAAAACAAAAGATCCTTTCATAGCAGCAGTTTTTTGCAAACATATCAACCACCATTAGACACACTTTTAGCTAGTTACTATAGCAAACAGTACATCAGTATTTAATAAAGCATATAACATCCAAAGCACAGAGTGCACAGTGAAGACTTATGTAGCTATACTATTACACAAATTTTATATGGTTATCTTAAATCTTATTTAATCTTATTGAGAATTATATGTTTTTTGAGCTGCAACCAAACCGTACCTATACTTGTTTGCAAATAAGATAGTTTAGCTACATCAGCTATTAACACTAATTGACTGCATGCTGAGATGACTCAACTTGTCACATGTTCATACATTTTAATGCAGCTCAAGTTAATAATTTAATAACATGTATGATTATACTGATAAACCAAGCATCAGCACTCTAAAGATTTAACTATCAAAAACATCAAACTACTGCTTTAACATAAAATAAGCTAGCTTAAGATAATACCCTATAGTTAACTGTACCAGAGCTACCAGCGTTATTTATTATTGTATTTATTCTATTTAATTTTATTTAAGTGCAGTACTGTCCACATTATAGTATCATAGTATTTGTACATAGCCTATAATGCCACATTTTTTATTGTTTGTTTGTTTTTATCTGGTTGTCAAGTTTTTATTCTCTTAAAGCACAAATGGAGTGGCACCTATCTCACTGTATGTTAAATGTAATGACATTAAAGCTTTCTATTCTATTCTAATAAAAGAAACATCAGAGATATACAATGTACATTGCACAATTATTCACATCCCTACACAAAGTCAATCAGCTATTTATTGTCAACTAAGCAAAATCCTGCAACCGACCCCTCCTTTTCTTCAACCTCTCCCACCTCCCTGTATACAGTTTGGGCCATTGTTTCAACTAAAACCCTTAAGTCCCTCCTGCTGGCTCGTGACCCTCTCCCCCGCCCCAGGGCTAAGGGGCTCTGCCCACCACCTCCGGATCCCCAGCCTCATGCAGTGTTCTTTGGGTCCGCAGTCAGGAAGACAGTCCCCGGAGGTCAGAGCGAGTGGGAATCAGAGGAGACCAGAGGAGAAAGGGAAGAGGAGATCAAAAGAGCAGCAGGGGAGCAGCTCTGAATCAGAATGTCAGAGATGAGATGAAATCCACTGGACTGGAAATATATATATTGCTCACACAAACACATGAAAACACACATGCGCACAAGCTTTATACACTTATTGTGTATTACGACAGGGTGAGACCTGTTTTCATCTTTGCCTGTGATCATCCTAAACACCTTAGGTCATTTTACACTCGTAAATCTCATAAAAATTCCAAGTCCTTTTAAGTCAATATGATTACATGAATTTCTGATGATAGATGTAGAACTTGTAAATCTGCCATATATGTGCTTTATACATCTTAGTCACCACTGCACCAG
The DNA here is from genome assembly GCA_024605115.1 of Rastrelliger brachysoma. Classification (NCBI taxonomy): domain Eukaryota; kingdom Metazoa; phylum Chordata; class Actinopteri; order Scombriformes; family Scombridae; genus Rastrelliger; species Rastrelliger brachysoma. Next base: position 8,717 of record JANJYP010008258.1, on the reverse strand, counting down.
TAATTTAATATAATCCACTGAGGTAGAAGTGATTAAATTGTATTATGTGAGATAAAATACATATAATATAGATGAAATTTCAACAGTCAAACTCTCTCCTCCAGTACATATCCAGCATTTTCTGTATTTCTTTGAAGCCCTCTCAATTGTTTCACAGTTCCAACACTTACATAGCCCCTCCAATGTTTACTCTTTATCTCTTAGGGACAGCTTTTGCAAATGTTTACAGAACATCATGTCTTACTCGCATCATGTTTGTGTTTATCTACTGAACTGCTCCTTGACCAGTCACTTCCCTTTTTCTATTTACATTTACATTTAAATGTAAGACAGACGCTGTTAGCGGACGCTGTCACCTGGAGAGATTTGCAAAACCTGCTTACTATTCATGATTAAGACAACATCAACATTTTCAACTAACAATCAGACTGACTGCTTTGCTTGTGCTGCCTGCTGGGATTGGATTTAAAAAGATTTCAAAAAAATATATTTGACTTACTTTTGTTTGCAATGCTGTCAGTGTGAAGTATTTTCCTTTGGCATGTCTAACAAAACAGATGTAAGCAAGTGTCTGAGCAAATCAGCATCTTCACCAACAGATGATGTAGATGATGTAGGAGCAGCATCGCAGTGTAGAGCTAGAATTTTTCTCTACAAAATTGCAGACAAAAATGTCAATAAAGCTCATTCAAATTATTAATTTGGACAAAACCCTTTGATTTTACTTGATGTGGTATATAACATTATGCTTTATTTTTACAATGGAAAAGTATCTAACATAAGTTTGAAGCTGCTGAAACCTCCCCAAACTTGGCACCTTCGCTCTTAAATAATGAATGTTACAGTCCTGAAAAGATGTGTTTCATAAGTTGTGAAAATGAATTTCCTTGATACCCTTGCATATTACTGTTGTCTAATGGCTCTTGTGTTTTTCATTTAAAATAATGCTGGCTTTCTCTTGTGTGTAGTGAGCTACACTGGAGCCTCCTATGTGTCTCAAACCTTTCACATCAAGGACCTCTAAATTAAAACAAATTACATCACAGGCTCCTACCTAATAAAATGTTCAGATGTTTTATTATTGAAAGTGTATGAAATGCATGACATATATTGTTATAATATTACTTAAGGATGGTTATATAGTGAAAATAAATTACTCCCCTTTTTACTGGGGCCCACCTGAAAGACCCCTGGGGGCTCCCAGACCCCACTTTGAGAACCACTGCCCTACAACCCATTCAATACAATGTAGGAAAGATGTGATGCAGGGGCAGAGATGATGAAGAGCTGAGGTAACCCTTTCACTCTTCTTCAGCACTCTGTAAAACATGATTTATGTGAGTATCTCACACTAATGGTCACAAGTTAAACAGATGGTAGCTTTGGTTTTCAAATCTGGTGGCTAATGGAAGTACAACCTCTGCATAGTTTGTAATATACTTTACTGCCCTTTTTGAGTCCACAGTGACAGAGCAAGTTAAATTTAAAGTGAATGTGTCAATTTTTTTAAATTGTATAAAATCTGCTGTGTTGTGTTTTGCTTCCCACGTTAAAAAAATAACGAGAGGTCACCACAATGCACCAATTACCAGGATCACCATTAGATTTGAAACACGGGCCCACTTGACTGATAACCTAGCTTTGTCTTGACTTGTTGTTGATGTATTGAGGGTACTCCATTTACTATTTGTCACTGTCCACTGACACAGTGTGTTGAATTAATGTTGCCTTGGCATATTGTGAATAGGAGGCATGCATTCAGAATGTGGGTGGCTGAGGGGTGTAGGGCCTCCAATACGTCTGTAGCCTGGGACCTTTGGTAATTTTAAGACGCCCCTAGTGAGCTAATTAGTCACCATAAGGTTTGCAACTTAATCTAGAGCAGATGAACAAATAGTTTAATCCATTTATTATACTTTTGTTCTTGCTGACTCCAATGTCAAAAAGATTTTTTAGCTAATTTTAGTCTGCAGATGCACTGCTATTGGTTTAACATGAAGACAACATATGAGCAAATTTCTGCCAGTGTGCTACAATCAAATAAAAACATCACCACCACCACAATGAAAAACATTTTCCGCCACAGTTATGTTAACTCAGTAACCAAACTGTCCACCATGTAGCGTCCAACCACATACCCCATGCAAACACCACTGACTGTTACCTGACCTATTCCTGCCCCCGCCACCCTGCTTTTTACCCCCCGACGACAGCATGTCCGTCGATAAGCATCACGGCGGGTCCAGCAGTAGATCCCAGCAGGCGCAAGCTCTCTCCGAGCTTATGGAACAGCAACCGAGCGGCAAGGGATCTTTTGTGTCATTTCAGAATTACCTGAGGGTTTTCAAAGCGGGTCGGTGTGTTTGCCCTGTTGTTTACCTCCCCTTCATTTTCCAGTCCTGAGTTGTTGTTCTGGGAAATGCCACTGGTTTGAGACTTAACAGCAGGCGGTATGTGCTCACACTGAGAATTTCTCTAATGCCACGCTCTAATGTAACTCCCCTTGATCAAGACATATCGAGGTTACATGCCTCACTCTCTCTCTCAGGCAAGTCTGATAACAATAAACATAAAGTACACAGAAGCAACACAAGCGCACGTTTTATAGATGGGTTTATTTCTTCAGCTGCGACCGAAGTATATGATTTAGAAGTAGCTGTGTCTTGTTTTATGAGGTGTAAAGGTAGCAAAGTTGTATCAAAGTCACAAATTACTCTTTGTAACCCCATGAAAACCCACTTATCCCACTGTTTTGTTGTAGAAGCATCATTTTTTGGTTTATAGTAGGACTGGGTAACGATCCAGCAAAGTCTCATCTGGCTGCCAGATTAAGCTGCTGCCGTTCGATGCATTTAGATGTCTGCGGCGGCACAGTCACTCAATGCTTAAAGCATCAACACGAGCTACAAATCAGCCGCAACTCGAGGCAGCTTTAGAATTTTTATGTAAAAGATTACACACAAAAGGCATTTGGCAGCCGCAAAAGGGAATAAGCACTCAAGGGGAGATGATTTAAGGTGTCTCTAAGTTATTTTATGGTGGGGGTGTCAGGCGCTTTAGAGCACCACCTAATCATCATACTTGGAGTGAGACAAGGAGGTAGAGCAGTGACAGTGAGGTTATGTATGTGGAAGTTATGAAAGGTGTTTAGCTTACGTCCGTAAGGGACATTACCCTTGGCATGTTAGTAGCAGCATGTGTGAATGTACAGATGGATTATTTATGCACTTAGACATGAATAGATTCCAGTCACATTGCATTAATAAAGGTCATGTAGAGACCACCCCCCTATCCCCCGCCCTCTCTCTCTTTCTGTCTAAGATGTTCCTTTAATTGTGAGTTCACAGCGAGCACAGATGCAGACGCAGGCATCATGCAATAACACACAAACTGACACTTGGCTGAACCGCCGAACTCAGCAGTGCGATTCGGTGACGGCATCGCCCCAATTTTAATGCGACTCAAGAGCGAGCACAGAAGGTAGTGGGAGGTTTTTAAGCACACAATGAGCATTTGGTCTTTCAGCTGTTACTCGGAAACCAACTGGTACAAATGGAGGTGCTATGTAGAAGAACTTGCAGAGTTTTTATATGATGACTGTAAACAAATCAGATCCCCCCGGACATCCAGTAGTCTTTATCTCATGCTAGTGGTATCACTGATGCTAAACTAGCGGTTTACTAAATTAAGACCATATTCTCCAGAGGATTCCAGTAAGAAAATTTGTTGCTAACCAAAAACGTTTAATCTCAATTTGTGGTGGAAGTACAGCCTCCTCTTCCTGTTTTCAACCATAAAACAATTAAATTTTACTGCTCTCTTGAACCCAGTGTCACAACAAATAACATGCACATCTGGCAAGAACCCAGTAAATTAACAAGGTAATGATTTATTGATGTTAAATGGCTTGCATATACTACACTGTCTTAAGCTGATTGGATGAATTAATAAATCTGCTTGCATATGACATAGATTGATGCCGATAAAAAAAAGATAATATATGCAACAATGTTTGAAGGATTTTAATATGTTAAGGATTGTCACAATTGATGGTTTAATTTTTCAAGCTGTATGAAAAACCTCTTTTTATGTTAGTATAATGCTTGACTGTCTATATTTTACTCCAATAGTGGTATAACTGTGAGTGATAGTGTAATTTATCTAGATCATTGTTTGGCATTGTTGTGATGTGTGTTTCGCAGCTGTTATTGATTTATTGTAGTATTTAGCGCTTAAGCAAATCATGAAATAATACAAAAAGGGAAAGAAATATGCAAATCAGCTAGACTAGCACTGGTATATGAAATGTTTTATACTCACTGAATTACTAATATGTGATACCTGTATGGTGGGATATTATCTTTGAATGGTTTCTAAGGTAGCATCTGTGCTGCTTGACAGTAAAGACTGTTCAAAACTACACCGGCATACTTAAAAAAAAAACAAAAAAACTTGCTTTTCACACTGCTGTTTGTATTTCAAAGCAGCAAAATCAAGCATAAGCCAAGTAGTATCACACATCAGTAACTTGGGTAATTTTCCAGATATTTTCATAGATGATTCAGATAAAGGAAAGTCTTTCACACACATCTTTGCTGTCAACCTGTTGCTGCCATAGCAAGTGGCGAAGAGTGGAAAGTTACAGATTTTAGCTTTAATGGGTTTGCACAGTGAAAAGTGGCACAGAGAGACTTTTATACTTGATAATTCATCCACTAGAAAAAACTGTATGCGGTTTTCAACACATCATATCCACCCTGCACATTTTAGATGTATTACAGTTTTTTGGCATCATGTGCTAGGGGAATTTTTTGGATATTTTCTTTGTCTTTTTTTTCCCTGGGTAAGGTCGTCCTTTATGTTGTGAGTGTGTAAAGCTCATTGAGAATTTTTTATGTGCAGAGCTTAAAGGATAAGTCTGGTGATAATCTCCGTTTTTCCCTTATAGAAAGCAGTTAATCCACCAACGTTCCTCAAACAGGTGCAGATTTTGGTGCGAAAGAGAATATTTATGCCGACATGACAAGCGTCTGTGATCGACTCAGACTAAGCCATGTTCAAGGTAATGATGAAAGCTCACCCGGTGCACAACAGCATGGCCCAGTGATGTGTGTTATTTTAATCATTTTTGGACAACAACGGAGCTCTGTGGCACTGAGGAATAAGATAAATCAGGCTTTGGCTACAAAGATAATACTCATTAGTAATCACTGTTTGTTTTGCTCTTTTTACTTCATACTGCCAGTGTTGTCATGTGATTATGTTTTAATGAACTGCCAGATGGGCCAAAGGCAGTCTTATGTTTTTGTGGACAATCAAGTTCCTGTTTCATTCTACACCATTGTGTAATTTTTGTTTTATTTAACTGTTATACTATCCCAAACATTCACCCACCTGTAATACCTTCATTATTTCAACCGTCAAAACTGTCTTATTAAACTATTTATTCACATTCAGATGTTATTCTTTGATATAAGCCATGTGAACTTTATGAATTGGTCGACTCCAAACTAAATTCTTGCTCTGTGTAAGCTCATGGAGGATGCAATGTAGAAATACATGTGCAGTGCTTAGTTCACATGTCCTCCAGTGAAAGCAGAACACACACCATCTGACAAGATATCTGCAAAATCTACAATGTGGGAGTCTGTCTAATCTATAGAGCTGGAGAGACATGTTAAGGTAAAATATTTTGTTCAGACCTGCTATTCTTTCCTTCTCCTTGTCTCTCCCCCTTCCTCTACTTCCTTCTCCTCCTCCTCCTCCCTCCCTCCACTCCCGGGCTGTGTTTGCACCATGGGTGTTGATGGAGGAGGTGGGTGAGGTAGGGCTGAGCATGGTAATCACCTAAGGTGGGCTGGTTGCTATGGCGTCCCACCGCTGCACAGTGACAGCAGTGAGAGCTTATTGAGTTGCACAGAGGAGGAGAGAGCCGTCGAGCTGTCGAGAGCACTGAGGATTACACACACATATACACACACACACACACACACACACACACACACACACACACAACACAGTTTGACTTACTGTACCTGTGGAGACATTTTATTAGCTACACTAAACCTCTGGTAGGACTTTTCACCTTAATCTCAGCCTAAATATAATCTTACATTATCTTAACTTGTGCTTAAATTAGCCCTGTTAAAAGAAAAGAGACAAAAAAAAGAATCTCATAAGAATAGAAGTACTACAACATACTTGTCTGTATATATACACACTCACTGCATTGAGCATCGACACACTAATGGTGAAGTAGACACACAGTCTTGGTGCTTGAGAACACACACAGAGACAAAAACAGCCTCATTCAAAATAAAACCTATTCACTGAGAAACAGAGCTGTCCAGGGGCAACTGACAGCTGCCCACATATTTGCTTGAAATATTCAAACACACACACACCAGCGAGGGAGCGAGCAAGATGCAGTCACACCAACCATCTAAAACACACAGCAGCACACTTGCATCGCGGGACAATATGTGCTGATAACAAACTGCACCAACCCGACACCAAATATCAAGCTGTGGGCTTCACATACAGCCCGCTGACTCCCACCGGACATAAACACACAGTCATCTAGACCTGTGCAGCAAGTCAAGAAAGAGAGAGAGAGAGAGAGAGNAGAGAGAGAGAGAGAGAGAGAGAGAGAGAGAGAGAGAGAAATAGAAGTAGTTCATTCAGTTGAAAAACAAATGTGCACACTTACATACACACCTGTGCACAAATCTCAAATAAATCTGCTATCCTTCTGCTGTGATTCTCATTCAGACGAGCCCTCCTTGCACATACACAGTCATACACGTATAAGGACACACACAGGTAGCACCTCAGTGCCAAAATAGCAATTACCCATCCTGTGCTGTGAGATAGGAGCTGCTGGCCCCTGGAGCAGCCGACTGTTATTACTTATGTAAATATCGCAAGGCAGTGTCTCTATCCAATTTGGGAAANGTGTGTGTGTGTGTGTGTGTGTGTGTGTGTGTGTCAGGATAGTTCATCTGCATGGGGTTTGAAGGTAAAAGTATAGTGTGTATTTCTGTGTGCACTTGTGTATTTCAAGTCATTTGATTCTAGTAGAATTGGCAGGCAGAAAGACACAAGATGTGATGAAGATCATGCAAGAGAGAAATGGAAGAGAAATCCATACATTAAGAATGGAAATTGGTTTTGTTATTGAAAAAAATTAGGTTCTGAAATGGCTTTGAGAAATTAAAAAAAAAAGCGAGGCAAAGCTTATCCCAAGATGAGATCTCCAACATCTGAAATATATTAGAAAGTGCAAAATTAAAACAACAGCAGGCAATGTTTTTACAGACTTATACCAAGGGAAGGGAAATTGTGGAAAATGTATCAATTTTAGGTTATGATGGATGCAGTGAAAAAAGTACCTTGCCAACAATGTTAATATGTCACACAGTTGCAGTACTGGACAGCGTTAACTACAAGTAAAAGTTTCCAATAAGATATGATTTCCAGCAGCTATCACACTTAACTACTTGGCAACAGAACACAGCTAATTATTGACAGACTCGTGTTTGTCTCAGCTCAGCCATGACCCTGTGACTTTTCTCATATGACCCCCGTGTACTGCATTAACAAATCATGTGAGTGACATCACTGAGTGAGCCTAACACGTAATTACAGTGGCATTTGATTTGTCAATTAGGTTGATGATTAGGTCGTTCTACTCAGACTGTAGTTAACCCTTATGTGCTGTTCCAAGTGCTAAACTTTGTTATATATCACATATAATGCACAAGTTTTATGAAATTTAGTATTACTCTAAAACAAACCACATCACATAAAAGCTAAATCGTCCCCCGTGTTTCATCTCGAGCCAAATGTTGTTGTTTTTTCATGTTTCCGTCCATTTTCTGTTGACCACAGCTGAGTCTTTAATCTTATTGTGTCCATCTGAGGTAACATCTGTTGCCTGTCTGCTGGGCAGCTCTGCCAGCGGACCTTACCCTTCTGCTGCTGCTGGTGGTGGTGGTGCAGAGTGTACGTGTGATTGATTCATCCATCATCGGGAAAATGAAGCGTTGATTCTCAGCACGCCTTAACATAATTAAGTCGAGTGATTTTTCAAGCCCAGTCTACAACACCGAGGTCTAAAGTCATCACATTCATCACTTGGGGGCTGACTCCAGTCTGAGTCATGTGAATCAAGTCCAAACCTGTGAATAGTTGTACTTGAAGGTTTATAGGACCATCAGCAGTTTTAAAAGTTAAAGCTGATACACATCTTGGTTATTTGGCTATAACTCTAACATTTACACTTATATTTAGGCAGAACGCTATAACACCCTAGTCCTCTATTTTTAGCATCCTTGTCTGTCTGTGCATAGCCAGCTGCACAGTCCCGCAGTCACTCTGTGCAGTGAGTAAGCCCTGCATTAAGCCACTTCAACAACACTGAATCCACTTACAGCTAAAAGCAGGTGGGCTTCTATCCATCCCACCACTATATGTACATATACCTTTGGAGTGGAGTCCCCTGTGTCCCCCTTGCAACCTAACCTCCACAATAACCCCCACTCCCCCCATCCTCCTCTCCAGTTCCTCCTCAAAGGTTGCAGGTAAATGGGGTAATCTCCTGGCCCATCGCACCCTCTCTCTCTCTGGATGGATGAAACTCAAGCCCCCCCATCGTAGCGTTTAGACCCCCATCCTGCCCACTCCCAACAAGGCCCACCTCTCTTTCTCTCTCTCTC